>JAGVSQ010008719.1:0-14159 GCA_022683975.1 Rhyacophila evoluta | reverse complement strand
TCTTGACAGATTATTTTTTACGAGAATTGTTTGTCAGACAATTGCTCAACGCAATGTGCATCCAGCACTGCATTTTTTAATTTTTTCGAAATTCGACAGATGTGGAATCGAGCCCGCATGCCCCAAATTGTTAGGTACGCACGCTTACCTCTACACTATCGGGAAGACTGAATATTAGTTTATCTCAATGATAGTTTATGGGTAATTTGGTTCAAACCAAATGAAAGGACTCTTCGAACGACAAGTGGCACATTTTTAGTAAAATATTTCTTGTAGTTCTTTTATATTATTTGACTTTTAACACATACTACATTAATTTTAACAGCTTATCAAAATGATTGGTCTAGTAGATTTTGCATGGTTTGAATTTAAAACATACAATTTTAACTGAAAGCTTATACTTCAGCATGATGGCTTTTGGCGTATTTGGTAAGTAAGTAATATAATAGTAAGGTGAGTGTTAAGAAAGGAAATTGCTTAGAAGTATATTTCTATAAATAAAGAATGCTAAAAAAAGGATTTTTTTCTAAAAAAAACATGGAGCTTGGCAACCCTGTCGCAGTCTTAGATATCCATAGTCAAGCATACAAGTATTGGTTTCTTTGTCTGTGGTCTAGCATCGCTGTATTATTCCACAAACAATTATGCAACCGAAAATAAGTATGGCGCCCTCGCCATCGCAGCTTTTGCGACAGATGTTTAAGGTGTGACAACTCAACGGAGACGTTTGCTAAAGCACGATCCATCGCTCCGCACTGAGCGCACATAGCGGTAAGATAGGTGCCGAGGTATTACACGCCGAGTCCGCAAACACGGAAGAGGAAAGACGAAGAAAATAACGACATGCAACAGCAGCCAAATTCCCAGAAGACGTAACAAATTAAATAACATTTACAAGACATACTGAAATGGTCGAAACGGATTTTGGCATAGATAAAATTCATTACGTCTTAAAGTAAATACAATTAACATTTTTTTATAATTTATATAATATAATACATATATGAATATACGATATATTATATTATTACAAGTTAAAATTAAAGCATATGCATTGCACACCCATACCTCGCTTTACGGCCATGATAAGTTTCAGGGATGTTTTCCCTAAAGCGAAAAGCCGTATAACGAATCAATTATTTTGATACAAACCAATTGAAATTTAATTGGATCTGTTGTATTTTTTAAATTAAACTAATATAGTTTTTAGTTCATGAAGTATTTTATTTTCTATAAAAATAAAAGTGCAAAACAATGTAATAATCCACAGGAGTTCAAAAAATAAATATATATACAGGAAGAGTTACCGAAGTCGGCCCAACTAGCTGTTGGACCCATCGGGTCATCCAACTTGGTGACCACACATAATTTCATTGCTTTTTATAAAAATGCGGTGTCATACATGATGATCTCTTCACATAAATTGCTTGACCAAATAAGTCTCCATTTTTTCAATTATCTTTTTTATCCCATTCGATTTCTATTAATTTTAGCAAACTTGATTGCGTGGCAACCTAAGTCTTGGGTAATGTTTATTTACTCTCGGGACATTCCAGTCAAATAAAAAAGATCTATTCTCGATTACAGAGCTCTGGGATACGCCTGATTAAGACCAGGTGTAAAGACGAGGCGGGTGGATGATGGGCACATTAGGTAGTAACCATTTTTCAACGCTTGCACTTTAAATTCTTTCCATTATGTCAAGGTCTATTAAATCGAGGTTCTACTGTATTAGTCCAATCAATCTTTCCATATTTGGCGAGCAGAAACAATAATATATGTACCATGTTTACTCCCAACGTGGGGCAAAAGAGGAGTAGATGGATCTCTGCAATGTGAAGACGTCTTGACAGATTATTTTTCACGAGAATTGTTTGTCAGACAAATACTCAACCTAATAAGCATCCAGTCCTGCATTTTTCGGATTTTTAAAATCCAACAGATGGGGAATCAAGCCTCCATTCCCTGGATTTCTAGACTACCAACTACGTTACCAGGGAGACAATAAGACCAAATAATAATACATCTGTTAAATACATTTTTTTCTTTTTAAAACCGTATTTTTTATAAATAAAATTTTATAGTACACATTGTAATTGGATCCACAAAATATTTGACAATGGATATGTTTAAGTTAAAATATAGAACCTATTATGTTTTTTAAATATTAATTTTCATCGACTACGTCGTAGAAATAAAATAAAATACTCATTTGAACACGAGAAGCGTGTGCGACCAGTTGTTTATATTCATTAAAATAAAAACACTGCAGACGATGTGACAGATAAAAAAAACCTGACAAATAATATAATATTTCCAAGTTGGCAAGACTCGCGGTGTGTCGAGCAGCGCAGTTTCTCAATTCAAATCGTCGACGCGGGAAATCACGGGTTCACATCACATCATCTGGCAGATTGCGAATCCAAGAATCGGACTATATTTAGTACGGTGGGGCGAATCCCCGCCGCCGGAGATGCCGAGATGCATTCAATGACCTTTCCAGCTAGTTCGTCAGGTGCAGTGCCATGTATTCGTCTCTAGGAGGCGGCCCACGCGGCGGTCGCCGTCAGTCAAGAGCGCCGCAGTTTTGACAGTTATAATATGACGACTGGAGTCGAGGATTTTGAATGACACAATGTGGAGAATGCCAAATTTGTCTGTAAATTGTTATAAAGAAAATGCCAAAAGCACAAATGAATTCGAACGTTCAAATGATCTAAAATGTATTAAGAATTCCAACCATCTTCTTCTTCTTCTATATCCGCTATTTAATTTTACGAAACATAACTTAACCTAACCTAACTGGATTGAACTGTTGAAACCTTGATAATAGTTTGATAAACAAAATAATTTCTTCTTTCGTATCCGCATAAGTAGTATGGAGTGGAATAATGGACGTGCCGCCTCCAAGAATCCCTATCCCCTACTAGTATTCCTGCGTCTTTCTAGGTCATACCTGCATCTCTTGACTCTGCCGAATGCATTCTAAAGTATTTAGCGGCCTTTCGGGACGCCGACGAACAAGTCGGCTTGAAGAATAGGCAGGTCCGATTTGGACTCTCTTGAGGCATCCGCAATATATGACCGAGCCGGGTCCTGCGTCGTAGTTTCACTTTGTCAGTGATAAATGGGCGCATGGTCCGTTCTTTTATCTTCTCGTTTCGAGCGAAGTCATACCACCGTATCCCCAGAATGTTCTCTATGGTCTTTATTGAGTGCCACGTTTCGCAACCTTAGTGAAGCACTGACAGAATGCATGTATTTTAACCATAGACATCGATATTATCCATGTTCTACAAAATGACCCATAACTGCTAGTTTGAACTCATAAGATTAACTAGACAAGATTAATAATAAACAAGAATGTTTACTTGGGTTTAACTAAATTTAGACACTAATTTTACATTTTCAGCTTACACCCTTTTGATAGAACGTGCGTTAAGCTTTATACATTTTGAATATCAAATAAGAGATAGTTTGAAAAATTTAGGGTTACATCCTCTTGTCTTTCCACATTCGATATTGTCTAACCACGTTTGCTCCATATGACGATTTATGTTGACAAGTTGTTTTACGAGAGACTTGGTTATCATACTAATGCTCAATTCGACATTCTGTGATGGACGGCTATTAATACAGTTGGTTTTACTTAACGTTTGCATTACAAATGTGGCGATCTTAACTCGAGAACAGACCACATTCTAATCAAAACTAAGAGCATTGCATTAGATGCATTAGCGCTGTGGTGTGTAATTGCGGTCCATCTGCGACCAGCCGTAAGACAACTAATGAAATCAATGATGGTCCAGTTGTATTAAAGAGATTTAATTTCCTGAGTAATTTTACCAGAAGAATAATTAAATTGTAATTCATCATGTGATTATTTATCTGTCGCATTTCTCGGTATTAAATTATAAATACTAATGGGCAGTTAGACGTCACACTACTTCTTTAAACTGTCATAACACGATTATTAAACGCAGTAGAAACGTATTGATGTTGCCAGAAATGAAATCAAAATATAAAAACACAGCACTCAATTATAAATAAAATTTGAAATATTTAGAACAGTAACGGGCGAGCCTCATTGACATAGCGGGGTGAAAATCTACCAAAATGACGCCAGAGAAATCAATCTCTATTTTGACATTTATTTGTTTTTTTTTTACCGGCCAGTTTTTAATATGATATACGACTCAAAAGTATTAAATAAATATTTTTGAAAACACATATATATACATTTTTAATACCGCATACCCGCATGTTCAAATACTTCAGTGTCACAAATCTGGTACCAATTGTCAAACGTTCGTTACGGGTCAGTCTGATACTATTGCATATAGACTGTTGAAAAGAATTAATTAGGAAAGTAGAGAACTTAACACGCCAAATAATTAAATACATTACGTGAAAGATTAAGCACTCTCAGATAAACAGACGCAAGTAAATGTTTGTTATTTTAGTCACAATTAAGAGACGAAAACAAGTGTCAACAAGCATGTTCGTGTAGAATTTTCAGCGAATTTCTGATCACCTTCAGCTATACAAATCATGAGCATTATGCGTCCTTGCAAATTTATACGCAAGCTTGTCGTGTATATATTACGATTCTAGGACATTAACCCCGCAAACAAAAATAATTTATACTTTGTATTTTGACATTATTTTTTTAAATTGCTATTTGGATATAGTTAAGCAGACGACGTCCAAGCCACAAATTGAATTTATTTTATTGTATTGCATAAAATTCTTAGAACTAATAAATACTTTAATATGAAAAAGACACCCAACCAGAAATATACACCCAGAAGAAGTAATTGCAGTTTTTTCTAACCAGCATACTAACAATTTACAAAAGATAATATCTACAAAACGTTTTAAGCTTTGAAGTTAAAATACTCAATTAAAATCATTTTTTATTACCATATCTATTCTAAATTATAAAAAATATCATAATGCCAATTTTACATGTTGTTTCAATAAATTTATGTATTTATTGTTGTATCGTATTGTATCGATATATTGTTTCATTAATAAACAAAAAATACACTAAATATAACCAATTCTTAAGTTTTATGGGCAAAGACTAATATAATATTAATAAAAATTCAAGCACAAAGCGACCAAAACTTAAATTAGCTTCCACAAAACATTCAATAACTTTTAAAGTAGTACGTTTTTAAATACTTTAATTATCAAGAAAGATGTAGTATATGCCATCTAAGTATTTAAACTACATATTACAGTCTTAATAATGTAAAATTCATACTAAATATTAATTTGTTCCTTTAAAATTTCAATTCAATTTTTCTCTTGTTTGTTACTATGTGGCTTGGACGTTTTCTGCTTAACTCCATCTATTTATAAGTTACGCGTACGGATGTAGTCAACTTTTATGCACTATTTATTTAGTAGAAAATTAAAATAATATAATTATTTATAAGTAGGTTATTAATTTAATATTCCATTATTTTTTTCATTGAATAATATAAAAAATGACTATAATTTTCACAACTGTTTCCTAAAAACTGTTTTTTGCGTTGTTATAATCGTGGTGTCATTAAATTTAACGAGCAATATAAAAAATAATTCCCTACTTTTAATAATTTATAATCACCGATAGCCGAGATTGGAATTTGTAGGAGAAGGTTGCGAGTTGGGCATCAAGTGAAATCTTCGTCTTTAAATATCTCTATGAAGATACGGGATTCGAACTCGCGATTTTTGTAGCACCGAATGAACAAACACTTAGCAATCCACCACGACGCGACAGTACTATAGAGAAATTATAAAAAATAGCAACAAAGTCTTTCCACCAAGAATTATCATTGAAAATTTATATTGTATATTGGATAAACCTATGAACAAGAAAAAATATATAAAGAACAACTACTCAAGTGTGTTGAAGCTCACCTTCTTCGAGACATTTAATGCTAAAAACCTTGTGTAAATAGGCCAATAATTAAAAATTTGATCAAAATTGATGGACTACACAATGACATTGGCGTGTAAAATTGCACGAATTTCGGGAACGTAATTATGTCGACCTGTCAGCTAAGACAGGTGGTCTTGAACAAATTACAATATGGCATATTGTCATGGATATTTTTTACAGACAAACACAGTATTTAGAGAAGGAATATAAGGTGAATGAACCGGCTGAAGAGCAAAGCATTGGTAGGTCAGATTAGATTTAAAACTAAAAGATTAACAGCAATGACAGAATACCACATGAAAGAACGCTAAAATTTCCGACCAGGTCCACGTTATATTGTAGGAATACCCAATATGATGATCAATCGGTAGCCTGCGAAGTAATTACATAAAAATATTCGCAATCAATAGTAAATAGTTGATATCGTAAGTTAAACTCATGAGCATGTTGACGAATTATTCAAAAACACAATTGACAAAAAATCTCAAGTCCAAATTTTTCAATGGAGAAAAATAAGTCTTCGAGATTCTGACAGTCCTAGATTCATTCTTGCATCATTGAATTAATACAAATCCAGCAGCTGTGAATCAAACCTGCAATCTCCGGCTCTGAAGCACGCACCTAACCTAGCTTAACTTCTCTGCTGCCGGGTAGTTTAGGTATCATAGTATCAATTATGACAACCCCAAACAAGTCGAATACCCCTCTTCCAGTAAGCGAAAACAGAAATAAACCCTTAGAGTCAAATACATAAGGTTTACATTGTCAGCAAAGAAGGCTTGTGGTCATCCAAATTAAATTAGCGATACAGTTCTTAATGGACCTTAGCTTGGTCGAAACTACCACAATTCTCTGCTGCACCACGCTTTTTCAATTGGTAACAACGGGAAATCATAAATACTGTTTTAAACCATGTGACCAGGTGAAACTCTGTATTCGCATTAAAGAACCATATCGACGGTGGAAAGGAAAAGGGACGTAACGTACACAGAGCAAATTTTACAAGGGGCACAAAAAACCTCTATTTAATGATTTTGGGTCAAACATTAAATAGGCAGAACCATGAAGTGGAAGAGGACCTAAATGGTTTCTTTATTTACTGAAAAGTTATTTAAGGATCCAATAAAACTTTTGAGGTGAAAGCCCTTTATCATGGAAACAAATTTCATCAGATATTTTTTTTTCAAACTTAAAAGCAAAATTTAGATACTAATTTTCACATTTTCAGCTTACATCCTTTTAATAGGATGCGTATTAAGGTATATATATTGTAATTGTCGAATAAAAGCTATTTTGAAAACCTGAGGGTTACGCCCTGTTTCCTTTCCACAATCAACATGAAAGAATAAATATTAAAATAGTTTTGAAAATGGCTCTTCGTATTGAATTCACTGTGTTATTTGAGATGCAACCAACTGTCATAAACATCTTATTTTGATGTGTAAATGCTCCACACGGAGAGGACATTGCGATGTTTGTATTGTCTGCAGTACAGATGGTTGTTGTAACCAAAGCAAATATTCTAGAAACACAAAAAGTCACGTGAACTTGGAAACGAAAATAGATACGTATTTACGTTTAATGTGTTAAGAGAAAAAAAAATAAAAACAAACAAAATATTCAAATGGGACCACTCGAGAAAGAAATAACTATTCTAGCCGGGAAATCACTCACGTCTGTCAAATTGAAGGCCTCTTAAAACAAGAGTGCTCACTTTTTGCAATTTTACGCGAAATCAAAATAAACACCTGGTTTATTTTTACGATTTTTTTTCTTCGGAATATATTTAAGGACGTCGCAAAAGTAGACCACCAGCATTTTTTCAATTTATTTTGAAATTAACGTATTAAAAATGTTGAAGGTAAAGAAATGCTGCATTTGTACGACCGTGGGAAAGGTGTGGCAGTAATCTTTTCAGGGGGCGATAAGCATAAAGACAAACTACCACCAGGAGATCAGCACTAATGATTTTTTTTTTCGATAATTTAAATACGGTTGTTAACTTAGTAACGATCGCGACAATCGTTTGGAAAAACTGATAATGAATGATTGGCATTTTTCTGTTCCCTGTTTCCGATGAGAAAATGCAAGAGAAATGTATCCAGCTTGATCAAATCATTTCTTTTAATCTATATAATCATGGAACGTCATCTTGTGGTTGGAATTTTACTTATCAGTGTGATTTTTTTTACTTCTATTTAGTTTGCACCTTAGTTATCTCTTTTTATTTCATTCAGTTCTAAAACTATCATTTTGCTATTCTCGTTATCTAAATCACTATTGATATTACCACTACTTCGTCTTCTTCCTTCGTGCGTAAATACGTTCAGCGTTTATTCTTGCTTGAAACAATTCACTGCGAAGTCCCAAAAATCGTCGCCTGAGAGGTGACGCAATGACCCTGAATAACATGTAACAAACGTCAAAATCAACGTTTACTAAAATTGCTGATTTCGGTTAGTATATCAATATTTGAGATGCGGTAAAAAAATACCATATTGTCAATAGAAAGTAGAATAGAATTGTATTAAATGAAAGTCGAAACACATTTATGATGGATTCATATGGCGAGTTAACTCGTCATCGCTACTAACTATACTAACTCGCCTTATCCAATGCCAATATTTTACCCCCAATTTCAGTGCATATCGTCTGCTTTTAATAGATTCCAGTGTCTTCTGCAGCGACAAGAAAACAAATTTTAGTACGTCACAAACCATTATTACTTTCTTTAGACATTTATACATACTTCATTCATATATCTAAACAGTTGGAATACTTGCCTTATTTTAAATCAGTTGGAAGATGAATATTTAAGAATAAAGAATAAAAGAAAGCAACAAGTAATTCTTCTGAAATACATTCACACTAGAGCTGTAAAATAGTACAGATTGTTATTGTGATAATGTCAGATTCAGCAGTTAATATTTTGGACTATTAACTTTTATGAACAAAGTGTTTTTCTTCAGCCAACTGGCACAGTCATTGACTAAGCACACAAAGTCTTCAAAGAAATCTTACAACATCGTTTCCGCTATACTCTTATAATACATCATCATTAGCAGTTCGGCAGACGACACCTTCACTTCGTATTATGTTCTCTTCTTGGAAGTAATTTATAAGATGCTATCGGTAAGACATCTTAAGTCCACTGATTTGAATTGGTGCTATTTTTAAGGCACTGACCTTTCCATGGCGACAGCGCTTTCAAACTTTTAAACAAACAGAAATAGCCCGTCAATCCAACAACAAAAAAGGCAGAAATTTGGCAGAAATGCGTATTATTTACTCCATAAAATAATGTAAATAAAAGGAAAGCGATTTGTCTCGTAATTTCACAGTTTAACTGCTTTCGATTCAACACTTGTCTCCTAAAAGGTTTTTACAATATTGTATCAATAAAGTCATATGCAAAATGATGCCAACGTATCAACGCAGACAAATTAAAGACTGATACCACCAAAACGATATTTTGTTAGTTCTTTTGAGGAGACTAATTTAAGAATACACGCATTCTACCCTTTTAATTTACCAGTAGGATTCCAGCGACATGAAACACTGTCAGAAAGTATAAGACAGAACTAAATGATACTCGGATAACTTGCGAGGAGTCAAGAGACGCCACGTAACGGCAATGTGCTCCACAAATAGCTAAAGAAGAATTATAACGAAGCGAATATTTGTCAACTAATGGTATTTCCGGTGATTCACGTAACTATCTTCAAGTGATTATTTTTATCAGGACGAGGTATCGAAATCGACAAAGCACACATAAGAACTTCTTCAATTTTACATAACGTTAACCTAAAGCTTTTTGAATTTGAAGCTTTAATAACACACATCACTCATTCTGAGGCTTATAAATTAAGCTCTGTTGTAACGATTTAGTATCTATATTCATTGAACGCTTTCTTTGTATATTCACATAAATAAAAGAATAACTTCTATCTGACTGGTGTCGTTAAAAGTAACCACGATTGCGACACAAAAATGACATCAAATTCAGTCAAAAGTAGTATATTGATTTCAGTAAAAAATAACTGATAATCGACATCGTTTAAATCATCGTTTTCCAACCTTTTTACACCAGCCGGTAAAAAGAGAAGAAATGATTTGTGGACCGGTAAAGGCAGAAATACAAACCATAATTTAAGTAACAGTAAGGAATAACAGTGACGAACGGTGAATAAATTAATAGTCATAGTAATAAACGTACGTTTTCTAATACCATGATCTACACAGTGTACAGATATCCACTCCGAAAGTGGAGTATATGAATCTCCGCAATGTGAAGACATCTCGACAGATGATTTTTGACGAGAATTGTTTGTCAAATTTTTCCAACCATCCATTCTGGTTTTTTTTTTTAATCTGACAGATGGGTAAGCAAACCGGCATTCCCGGGATTGCTAGGCCCGCACGCTATCAACTACGCTAACCGGGAAGACTAGTTACACAGTTAATTAAAATAATACTTACAGGTGGGCAACTCTGGATACCTCCTCCCCCGAAGAAATATTCCAGTCCATATGCGACGATCGACGTGTGCCATATTCCATCTACCTGCCGACCTATTAGAAAGAAGAAAAATTAACAAGAAATCCATATAAATTGACCATATTATTAAGCGCAGGCTATATCCATACTCGGTTCAAATGATGCTGGTAAATGTATCTAAATTAACTTTAAATTAGATTATCATCGTACCTCTCAGTTGACAGACGTAAGCATCAACGCATCTTCTGTCGAATTAGCAACCCTGGCGCGTGCAATGTCTAATTTTTAAAATGTACCAAATCCACTATTGAATAGAATTGTCATCGAATGATAATAAAATAATATTAAAAAGCATATTTAATATAAACGCAAACATCGGATTTATTTGATTTCAAGCTTAATCGTAGTTATTGACAGATAAAGTGTGGCATCCAGTTTTGGATCCAGTTTTAAGCGAGTGTATCATTAAATAAGGGTACTATTGAATTCAGTTATAGCCCTATGTTATTATTTTTATGTTGTGAATATCATAAATTAATAATCTATAATACTATCGACATGTAAAATAACTAAATAATACGTGGCATCTAGCTGTAAAGTGCATCGTGTAATTGATTAATATAATTCCAAAAGGCAGTTTAAAATCGGCTCTTAAATTGATATTTAACCCTTTCATTAGTTTCGTTCATTTTTTGTGCACACACGATTCAAACGCTAAAATCTTTCACTGTTATCATTTTAACTAATATAAAATCAATCGAATTAGATATTTCGATTTGTAAACAATGCTTTTCTTTTTCCAAACAACGAACAAAATAAACTGAAAAGTTATTCCAAATTGCTAATAATATGTATAATATTACCACATGTGGCCACTCTCAATTCGGAAACAATGAAGCACTTGAGAGCAAATTTGAACGGATAGGACTAATTTATGTGACATTCTATATGTTTCTGTGAACAGCAATATAAACAATCCTTCGTTTCTTTACAAAACATACTAATTATAGAAAGCACATAAGGCAGTTTTTCAATGCTGAAGACATCATTTTTTCGTAATGTTTACGTTTTTTTCTGGCCTTAAAAATATATGATGTAATTATAATTTCTTGTACATATCATTGATAGATCTATCTAGTATTGATATTGAAATAAGTAATAATGTTTTATTAAACAATAAAAGAATGGCTTTGAAAATAAAGCGACAAAGTGCACAGGTGTAGATGTACATCCATACTCGTCGAAGGATTATGCAAGATTCAGAAATTACTATTAAATTGGTATGTAGTAACAAGTATACTAAGTATTTTGAATAAGTTTTTCTTACAAGCCTTAATAAAAGAATTCTATTTTAAATCATCTTTATTTTCAAATTGATTCCAGTAATCCGCCGATCCGCCGTTTCCAACATCCTGGCACTTAAGTTTTATGGCGTCGGATTAGTGGGCACGTAACATGTATAATTTCTTTAGAAACCGAATATCATGAAGTAATAGTGGGTGGTATTTACATAATGTTTACCAGGTCGATACTTCAACGCGGTAAAACCCAATCACGCGAAATAAATGTTAGAAATAATTATTCACAAAGTAAGCATTAGGGCCAGTAATTTTATTGCAAAGCAAAGAAAACATGTAAGGTCCACTTAGAGTGTATTAAGCCTTTAAGAATTTCGGTATATTTCCGAAATTATAGTGAGAAATGTTGCTATCAATAATGTTTTTTTCATAAAAACGGTGTATTATTTTTTCACACACTACTTTTTTTTAGATTAATTGAAAGTGATATTTTTAAAATGTTCAACGCAATGACATAAAAAATCGTTCTTAGCATTTATCGCTGTTTACACAAACAACGATATTGCGTTATTTAGCATTCAAAGGGTTAAGCACAATTTTCAAAATATTGAAAATGAGAAAGCTCAAAGCGGTTAATAATAAAATCGTGGACGCAGCATATGACAAGCTTAGCATGAAAATTGATCGCTAAAGGGATTTGAATTTGCAACCCACGGTTCATAAACGTGTCTAGCTAACCCCTGCTCAATGACAATTAAGAGGAGTTTATATTTTTTATCATTTAATTTTGTAACAATATTATAATTAATAATTCAATAAGTGCTAGATAGAAAATTGGTTTGTGGAAGTTTTTTTTCAACATGTTTGCTCCAAAAGTGGAGCTCATGAATTTAAAAGGTGTGAAGATGTCCGCGGATTTCCACCATGTGAAAACATGTCTTGGTACATTATTTTTCACGAGAAAAGCCTATTAGATAATTCAAACGGCTCAACCTAATCGAAATCCAGTCCTGCATTTTCGTATTTTTTAAAATCCGGCAGATGTCGGAATCAAACCCGCATTTCCCGGGTTGCTAGGTACGTGAATTAACTTCTACGCTGCCGGGGAGATAAGTAAATAGGAGACTCCAAGTAAACGATTTTAGTTATATTCACTTCTAATAAATACAGAGTTTAAAATTTTAATTTATCTAAGTGCTTTGGCAATTTCGCGAAAAATAACATATGACATGCTGTCGTATTTTAAACTTGACAATATAGTGGGAGCGTGATTTTTAATTAGAGTAATTACTTACAATAACACTCAATTTAAAACAAAAAACTATGAATAGATACTCATTATAGATTGAAGTAATAAGTAAGATTAAAAAAGGAAATAAATGAAATCGTTACAAAATTAGCATTGCAGCACATTACAATTATAATATGTCTATATTTTCGTGCTAATCGTTCAATGTTTATTCAATATTAAATTATTGATGACATATCGTCGCTTTTGGATTGGTTTATCGAATCGACCAACTGTCAAATGTTCCGAAGATGAAAAAAAATGTCATTTAAATTCATACAGGTAAATATACGAAGGCATCTGAGCTATTTATTTAAAGCCATATGATTGCTGCATTATATGAGAATAGAATTATCTAATATATAAATAAAAATGTAACTGTTTGTTTGTTAGAAATCTTAAATCTCCGGAAGTTCTCCACGAATACTTTGAAATTTTGACACGTCGTTGCATTTGAATATGCGCGTGTTTTTGTATTTTTTTTATACCATGTTCGCTCCCAAAATGGAGCATATGGATCTACAGTGTGAATACATCCACTCTGAAAGTAAAGTATACGGATATCCGCAATATGAAGACGTCTTGACAGATTATTTTTTCACGAGAATAGTATGTCAAACAATTGCTCCAGTTCTGCATTTTTAGATGCAGTCTCCCCGGTTAGCGTAGTTGGCAGCGTGCGCGCCTAGCAGTCCGGGGAATGCGGGTTCGATTCCCCATGTGTCGGATTTTAGTTTTTATATACCTACTATTATAAACATGGTAACCAGACAACTGCACGCATGACAAGTGCTCACATGGCGCTTTATACCATCGATAATATACCATTTCAGGAATAGACATTTTCACACTGCATAGATATGCATATGCACTTCTTTCGGAGCGAATATGGCAAAAAAATACTTCCATTGAAATTAGTTTAGTAATATATTAATTACACCTATTCTTCTTCTTTCTCTTTCACATCTATGGTTTGAACCTCGGGAGAGCACAGTTAATCGTTGTCTCCTTCAAATAAATAATAAACATAATACCACAGTATCCTCAAACAACCTTGCAATTAAATATGTTTTTTCCCCATGTTCGCTTCTAACGTGGAGCATATGGATCTACACAGTGTGAAGATATCCACTCCGAAAGA
>JAGVSQ010008718.1:0-14161 GCA_022683975.1 Rhyacophila evoluta | reverse complement strand
TAAGCAGCTTAGGTACTAAGCGACAAGTTACTAAGCTCGTGTAAACATGCCATAATGCGGATGACTTAAAAAAGCCTGATCATCAGCCATAATTGTCATTGGTGGAAATAAAGGAAATGAAAGTCAGCAGGCAGGTGATAGGGATTCCCAGAGACGCTATGTGGCAGCCATATGCTCTATTTAAGGGTCAGCTAAGACATAAAATCTAGATTTTTCATTAAAATTTTTTTTTTTGAAATATAGAACAAAATTGTGGTCAAAGATTGAAGTGTAAAACAAAGTGGATTTGAAGTCAATAATTTTTTCAACAAATTCACAACCCAATTTACTGTATACAGATTTTAGATGGTTTTGAATATAAAACAAATTATTAAAAACACTCTTTAAATCCAAATTTTCACAAATATATCGTAAGTTTACAGACAAATATCATAAGATATTTGAAATAAGGCTGTCAAGCGATTGCGAAATTCACGACACATGCGCACTAATACAAAGACTTTTTAAAATCATATAATTCACCATTACGTCCGAAACTTTCGTGGCGCGAACACCTTTCTAGTAGAATCTTTCAAAACCTTTTCTTAAAAACAAAGTTTAAGTGACTTGTGCACATAATTTAATTGTTAGTCAAGTTAAACCATACAATTATGTATAAAACAATAAAACAACAAGTGTTGTAAAACGAGCAGTGGATACACTTAAGTGTTTTAAACTACAAAGTAAACAACTAAGATAAATTATCCATTCTATATAATAAAATAAAGTAAAGAAAAATAGTTTAATAAAATAAAATTAATCCATTTTAATAAAGTGTTAAAGATATTTTAAGAATTAACTTTTTCTCAAGTTGATACCATTGATTTTTCAAAATAAAATATGAATAATTTGAATTCTATAATAATCATAAAGGTTAAAAATAATATAGTATTTTTTCTGTAGTTAATCATAAAAATATAATTAAAAATGTCATCGTTTCAGAGTGAAAACATGTTAAAAATAGTGGAGAAGAATTTTTCTTCGTATTTCTACGATTATAAACCCAATGTTTTAGAATACGAAGAACGAATGTTTGTCAATGTTGTGCCAAGCTTTGACAACAATGAAACTATGCTAAATGAAATTGTGTTTGAACATAATTCAACGACTGTTCTAACACCGACATTTAATGGCAAAACGTTCGCTATCATAATGGTGTACAGTATTTTGTTTGTGATAGCCGCGATCGGAAATACAACAGTGTTTGTGACATTGTTCAGATCGCGCCGCCGGAAGTCGAGAATAAGTTTGATGATATCTCATCTGGCAGTTGCTGATTTGATTGTTACGTTCGTTATGATTCCGCTGGAGGTAAGACAAAATAATAAAGAAGTTAAATATAACATAATCTTTTTTTATTGAATTGCTTGTTGTTTGCCTCCTTTTCTATTTGATGGTTTGTTTTGTTAAGTATATCGATCCTGTAATTAATATTTTTATTAATCAGTCAAAGTATTAAACAGTAAAAAAAATATCAGTTCATTTGTCTTCACATCTACATACACGTATTTTATAAGGACACAAACTATTTCCCCCCCATTGATCTGTTGAACGCACGCTTTTGTGGTGATAGAATGTCTTTATTAAAGCATTCCTTAATGCGTCATGATAAGAAAGTCACCGCAAAGCTCATAAAAATTGTGATTTTATCTTTCGTAGCACGTGTGATATTTGCAACCACAGTAAAGCTTCTTCTAATACACTATTATTAAAGATGTCCGCCTTTTGTCTCATTCCAAATTGATGTAATATCTATATAAATATAATATATATGTAATAGATTACAGCCGTGTTGGTAAGCACGTTCGGTCGTGAGTTTCTCTGGAAAGAGGATTGTTGTTCAAGCACGTACATCCAAAAAGAAAAATAAATGATAATTAAGGTAATCAAAATAATTTATATAACTGGCAGTTAAATATTAAATACGAAAGAAACTGTTGCTTTTTTGTATATAATAATGAAAACCAATGACGCCAAATCGTATAAATTAGATCGCAAATTAGCGATTAAAATAAGTTGCTACCTATCAACTGATTAAAAAAATCAGAAGTGTCCAATGGTTTGACCATCATCTTGACAATGCGGATATCAAATACTCCATTTACCAAGCGGTAATATTCACACAATTAAAATTTATATGATCTACTACCAAGAAAAAAGAATTATAAATGCATATAAAAATATGTTTTTGTAATGATGTAGAAACAGTGGAGAAAAAAAAAAAATTTGCAATATAAATTTCATTGATGTTATTAAGAAGCTAATACAAGTGGTGGGAGTTAATGCGGTATATTGTAAGAGTTTATTTACAGATATCGGGGTAAAATTAAAAATGTATAGTATACGTACGTAGATGTATTTCGCTTAAACTTTTTGATTTTAAGAAGAATAGTATTTGTTTTATTTATAAATTCCATATATGGGCCAAGATAAGCCGCCACAATCTGAATTGGATCGCTGATTACTTGGCACATATTACTGACATGAAAAAACTCGCCTCAAATTCATCACAAACGGTTTTTGTTTTGTGATAGAAAACGTCGTTGACATGCTGCTGAATTAGAACTATAAAGCATCTATAATGTATTTCTCGTAAAAAGACTCTCCACGAGGTACAATTTTTTTACTGATGGGTCTTTAGAAAATATTATCACACCATTATCAAAACTTTGTAATTTATACAACCACAAAAACTCGGGAAATCTAACTCGTGAATTATTTCGGTTGGTATATGTTTATTTACCATAACCGCAGAAGGGTTTTTATAAGTGTGAAATATGGAGACGCGTTGATTATTAGATTGAGGAATTGAGTGGCAGTTATTTATGAAAACGTAAAATCATTGTAAAAATAATCTGTAAGACTTCACGTTGCTTCATATACGTTATATACGTCACTTTGCGTTCAGAGTGGATGTGATAAAATTTTGGAATGTTGTTTACGTAAATTTATACAAAGCTACGTAAGAAACTGTGGCTTATGCGGAGTTATTATTTTAAAAATTGAAATAGAATTGACGTAAGGTGTTAAGTTGTAGAACTAAGGTTCAATTTCATAGATTATCTGTAAAAAATATGATTTTTTAAAAGCAATTATGACAAAAACAATTTAAATTTGACGGCTGCTTACAGGACGAAAAAAATAATTTATACACGGGATTGAAATTATGAAGATGGTTTTTAATAAAGTAATTCAAATGCATTTTTATTTATTATTATTTTATTATAAGTGATTGCGAATTCGATTCATAACGTTCATGGCACGATAAAAAGTGCAAAACTGAATACACATAGATGATAAGAAATGCTCATAAACGTTTTTAACATACGATTTAGATATTTAGAATATACATGGTATTAAAAAAGTATTTTATGTTAACTTGAAATAGCAGAAATCAGTTCGTAGTTCTGCCCCCAAATTCAACCAAGTACTTTTTATACTTTGAGAATGAGCCAAAGCACTTTTAACAATAAATCGTCATCCAATGAAAGTTCCAAAACGTCACTAGGATATGAGAAATTCATATAATTTGATTTATATCATGAAAGGTTTTTGTATTATTGTAGTCAATTTATTATATTGTATAATAACAGATTACATATGTTTATTAGAGATTACTTCAGCAAAAATGTGTCAAACGAATATATAATTATATTATTATACATTTGTATGCAAAAGCTCTTAAAACTCTGTGGAATAATTAAAGTTGGGGTATTTTTATTTACGTAATGAAACAATGTTATTAACTGAAGTCGGAAAAGGACAGCTATTAGCCTTTAAAGTGTGGGCTCAAGAGGACTTCCAGGGGTGTGTACAGGAAAAAATATTTTATTACTGTTGAGTGTAAATAAATTTACGATGGCTCGTAAAATGTACGTAGAATATCACATTAAGAAACCGCGCACTATTTTTTATGCACCTTAATAAAAACGTTAATGTTTTTAAATATTTTATATGTTTTAATCACCATACGTTTTTAAAATAATGTTAAGAGTAAAAAGTATATGTACTCCATCCTTCATCCAGTTTTAATATTGCAGTCTATTCATAGTGTTTTTTTTTTTGTATTTGGATAATTTATAAGTTTTTGTTTCTAATGTTTATTTTATATAATAATAATGTAATGATGAAAATATTTAGCACGTTAAAAAATCTTCGCATATCATACAATACAGATTTTACAGGAGATGAAAAAATACTTTAAAACCACTATTGTTAAATAAAATTCTGGTTTGATGTAATCAGGTTTTTTTAGTAACTTGTGGCGTATGAATTCAAGGGTGCAACAATATACTAAATAATTAACCGATTCTTTGTGCCGATTTCAGTTAGTTCACAATCTACATTCGGCCGACGCGCATCGCATTCCAGTAATAACACGCAACTCTAAAATAGGTGACAATATACCACTAAAAACTTGGATCACTTGACGTGACAGAATAATATTATTATATATGAATACACTATAATATTGTAACAAATTATGTCACTTCGATTTTTGAGTCAATATTGACAGTTTTACAGTAATACATATTTCGTTTTGTGTTACGAGATGACTTCAGTTTTGTAAAATAAATATCCTTTTTATTAAGGGTTCCATGAAAACTGCTCGCATAGACAACTGCACGCATGACAAGTGCTCACAAGACACCTGCGCACACATTAAAGTGCTCACACTAAAACAGAAATTAATATGAAGACATTTTATACTTAATTTACGAAATTATAGTATGGGTAGATTTTTACTTAAATAATACATGGTCACTTACTAAAGAAAATAACAGTTTTGAGATGATTTCGTGATTTCAATTTCAAACGTCTTTGTATGGGTGATAATAAAAGTTTTTTTATTCAATAACTATGCTTGTATTCAATAGTTTTGAAGTCTTACAATATATTAATGAATGGCACAGTCAGATTTGTAATTTGCCTAAGTATACTAAAACATATGAAATGAATATGAGTTTGAACTATTGGTGATTTTTATTTTCATTTAATGATTTTTTTCAACGGTTATAATGATAATAAGTGCTAATAGCAACATGTCTTGGTAGATGGATTTCGGATTAGTCGGGTTTCTATTGTTGATGTTTATTGACAAGATTGACTACGAAGTATGCACGTGGTCTTCCTAGAAAAAATAATATTTAAGATCAGACGGATCTATCAAAGCTACCTAGCAATCGGCATGGTATATTGAAAACTTTTCAGTGCTAAACTACACGTGGTTTGTATAAAAGTCAGTTCAAAATTATAACTATAATTGTTAGATAAAAAACTTTTATTATCACCCATAAAAAGGCATTTAAAATAAAGTCTGAGAATACAATTATCTCAAATCTATTCATTTAGTATATAATTCAGTAATATGTAGAATTCAAATAAAATATGAAACTATACCTTTACTTTAATTACGTACATTAAGTATAAAATTACTTAAAATAAAATCTCAAAATACCATTACCTCAAATCTATTCATTTGTTAGTAAGTAAGTAACTATGTATTATTTAAGTAAAAATCTGCCTATACTATAATAACGTAAATTAAATATAAACTTTTTAAATATTATATTATTTTCTGTCCTCGTGTGAGCACTTCAATGTGTGCGGAGATGTCTTGTGAGCACTTGTCATGCGTGCAGTTGTCTATGCGTGCACTTGTCACATGAGCAGCTGTCATGCGTGCAGTTGTCTGGTTACATTACAAAGGTATTATTGCGACTTCCAATAGACGAAATTATAATCGACTTAAAAAATATTCTATGATCTCTTTAGCAAAGTCCTCACTACCCATGATGAATCCTGAAAATGATCACTTTCGTTGATTACGATTCAACCTGTGACTCCATGATGAGTTTATAATGGTAACGTTAAGCTAAGTGATTGTAGTTGCTTTAAGTCATTAAAAAAATAACGAAATATATAAAAATCGGAAAAACTGATTACTTTGCTATTTGTTTTTGCAATGATTTTGATATAAAAAACACTTTTTAAAATGATTTATTCTTAAAACTGTACAAAATTATAAATGTCTATTGTTTGTACTAGTACTAGTTTGAACTATAATTTTCTATGCAATATTTAAATTGAGCCTTATTTTGAAAAAGTATCGTTGTCAGTATTAAAAACATATATTTATTTTCTAATCAACTTTTCTTTAAGTATAGAGAAACGTATTTCTTTCAAGAAATTTTAGGTTTACGAACTTTAAAATTGCTGGATTGTCATTCCAGCTGAATAATAACCAATTAAAAAAAGCACACTTCAGCGAAACTTAAACATTTATTATTAAATTCATCTGATTTTTTACAACGTGAATTTTTTGCCGGATTTTTCTTATCCGAAGGTTCTACTTTATATCCCTGATCACGGACGGTGAAGCTCGTTGTATTTATACAAAAGGTTTTATTAACTCTTGTGCGGAATAATTATGATATGCAAGTTTGAATGTAAATTTTAGCTAAATATATTTTTGCAATTTTATCTCTGATTCAGAGGGGCGTAATTTAAAAGTTTTTAGATGGCTGGTCGCAAATTGATAATAAGCTGCACTGCAAAAAACATTCCAGATTTTGTAAAAGTACTTTTTTATGAAACAAAAGCTACCACATATACACACATACGTATGTATCATAGGCCGTACTTATATAATAATATCTACCGTGGGAAAAAAAAGAAACGTAACCCAAACTGAACTAATTTAACAGGAGGTACAAAAACGATTATTTAATAATTTTGCACTAAAGTGAAAATATTTAATAGACGAAACGGTGAAGTACATGAAGACTAAAACTGTTGCTAAGATCAAAGAGGACTAAAAAACATGAAGACGTATTTACCCAATCTGATATTACTTATGAAGTTATTTAAGTAACTTCGCTTTAATTTTCCTCTTTTTTCCTAGTTGAAAATTTAACAGGCTATTTTTTATAGCTTAAAAGCAAAATTTAGATACTAATTGGGCATTTGATGCTTATGTTAACGTGTATTAAGATGTATAAATTGTCGAAAAAAAGCTATTCTGAAAATGGGCTACGTTCTTTTGCCTTTGTATACTCGATATAGATATAAGAGAGTACGTCATTTCTTATGTAAAACATGTGACGTTTCAAAATTCTAAATATTACCTCATTTTGAGACATCCTTTAGTAAAAAATATAAATTTAAACCTCAAACTATTACGGCATAAATATAAGTTTGAGGAGTAAAAATATGTGGAGTGATCACTATTGACATTTCACAATAACAATTGCAATGGTAATAAAAGCTTCATGTATTTTAATTAGCAGTACTAATATTAAACTATGATTAGTACTGCAGATTTAATTAACTCATGATAAGTTTCATTTCGTCTTTTAGTAATTTTAGTCTCAAAACGACGAGTCTAACGCGTAAGCCGTTTTTGTAATTACTTGTTGTAATTGAGTGATTAAAGTGCCGGAATCCTCACATTCTGAGTAATTAAAAGATGATTAAATATCGTGCTAATACTATTTAAAAGTTCGAGAAACACTCGCGAAATAATTTGAAAAATATTCAGTTAAATCAACTTATGATTGTTCTTGCCAGTAAACTATAAATAGATTTTTGGAAGATATAATGTCAAGTTCAAAAGATATTTAGAATATCGGAAAATCTTGTGTTTTATTTTTTCGTATTTCTTTAAATGGGTTTAACTTCACTTGATTTCTGTGTAGAGTAGATATCGTCACTCTGTGCAGATCCATAGATTCCACTTTTGGACTGGATATTGCAAAAAAATTTAACGGAAAATACTTTTGATTCCAAAGTATTAATATATACATGATGATAAATAAAAAAAATTACAACTTTTTGTATCACATATTGTGTTTTACCCTAATACGTCAAAAAACATGTTCATAAAGCCGCGAACAGTTACTCGAGAATAACAGTTTCAACAGTTCAATTACATGTCATATAGCGTCTAAGGTTGTTACCTATTTCAAATGAAAAAAAATCTGTGAAAGATTCTTTTAAATGTTAAGAATTCAACAAGAAATGACGGCCAATACTATGTTTATATTAAAACAACAATGGAGAAATATTTTTTTCAATAGGTTTACATGAATGTAGGAAAAGTGGATAAAGTGAATTGAGTTGTTAAAGGACTGAATTGAACAATAACAAAGTTTTGAAAAATCGTCGTTTTTTGCTGAAGTATAGAATTCACGCAATTTATACAATGGAAAAGAAAAAATAAAACACCAATATTTTTAAAAAACATATCGACTAATAGTCGGTAATATTAGATTTTTTAAACAACATTTTTTTATATATGGTTTATTAAAAAAATGTTAGTTGAATAAAGGTGTGTAATATGAAGAATGAAGGCAATATATATTTATGTGAGATTATATTATGATAAATTATTATTCAAAATTACAAAGGTGGGAAAATACCATACTATTTATTACTGCATTCAAATTTAAAGTATGTGGAGTGTATGGATTTATAAAATGTGGATTGTGATAGATTTTGTTTTTAAGAAAATAGGCTACCGATGAATTACTTAAATCGATTAATATATTAAAAGCTCGCGACAAATTATTGAATAAAACACTATACAATACTAAAAAATATTATGCCGATATATACAAAGATTACTGAAATTATTGTTTGATTAAATGAATGCTTTAATATTAAATATGGAAAATCAACTTTTGAAAAAATATTAAATATTAAATGAATATTTTCAAAAAATAATGCAACAACTGCAACTAAAGAAAATACTTTTTGAGAATCGATAACAGTTGGCCGATGCCAGAAATAATTTAAACTATTCAAAATTAGAAATTTCTATTTGAAAAATAAATTACTGAGTGAGAGAATGGTGAACGTGGAATGTGTTGCTACTTGAAATTTAAGCAAATCCAACACAAATAATACAACTAATAGCGGAAAAGCTCGGATACTTCTAGACTAGTGTACAGGAACACTTTAAAAAATAGTAATAAAAAGTGTCATGCTATTGTAAGAAAAACGGTTGATATAAACTATTATGAGGAAAAATGAAAGAAAATTTTTTATAAATTTAAATATTTTTTTCAAAACAATTAATATGACTACAAGATTAGGTTTTTTTGAGTAACATTTTATTTAATAGTTCATGATCTTCATTTATATTTATACTTTATTTCATGAACATTAATAATGTTATAACAATATAATCAAGATACGTAAAAGATGGCATACAATATCGTAATAAATAATAATCCGAAATGATTTCGCGAATTAAATGAACTTGTGCGATTGAATAGGAAATGCTGATTGTTAAGTAGCATGAAAACATCCTCGTACGTAATTTATATTATTATTATGATCATTAATATCATAATGAATATAAGGAAAAGGTTTTGGATAGCATGACATCTAGTCTATTTATTACAGGACAGGAAAACGTGCACGAAAGCTGTATGCTGGGGGTGCATTCATTTATACTAACAAACAATATTTTATAATAACTAAATAATATTATAAAGTCTAAATCGACATTATTTAGTACGTGATTTATTCAAAAAATAATATTGTGATTCTGAATAATTTATGATTTTATAGATATAAGTTTTACCGATACATCTAGTTAATTAAAATTGAATTATTTCATTGTTAGTATATTAATTTTAATTATATGAGAGCCTGATTACCCTTCCGTTGAATGCGCTTCAGTTACAGCTTTCAGTTGGTTGCGACCGCCTTTGAAGATTTAAAAAAAATGAAAGGCTGGACGCCTGATATATTTAGTAATTGACTAAAAATGATTTTGTCTGTAAAAAAACCCCAAATAAGTTTTTTACTGTAGGAGATTTTTTTTCTGATGTTGACATCTTTATACTGAGAAAATAGTTGCTTCACTTTCGAAACAGATAATTAAAATAAATATTTAAGGAGAGGAGATATTTAATTTGAATAAATTTAAAAAAGATGATTCGATAGACAGATGGTTAAGTAAGTGGTCAGCAATAATCCTTCTTAGTGTCACAATAGACAATTTATTTTAATCATCAAAGGTGACAAACGTCACGGAAAAATGAACTAACTTGCTCTTTTTTTTTGTAATGTTCTGCACGTCAAAGCCGTTGAGTTTTGTTGCGGAACCCAAAATTTTTTTTTTCCATTTTTGCCATTAATCCATTAATGATGCACTAACCTTGTATGATTATTATTCGATAATCATCATCTGATTTGCTTTAATTTATTCCTTGAAGGCTGCTTCATCCAACCCAGTCACTTTGAGGCCCACAATTCATACTGACATCACTAGATTTAACATCTCAAACTGTTATCCAATGTATGACCATACTATTATCATATATATATATATTTCATTGTTATTTCATGTGAAATAAAAACAGCGTGGAGTTCGGTACTGTGTTGCCGTAGGGGAAGTCTCTCCTATTATTGCCAGATGTCATAAAATAAAAACTTTTTCATCGAAAAAAAAAGATCAAAGGATCATACATGACAAAAAAATGAAAACACAAACGAATCAAGGCCGTTTTCAATATTGCATAGTGAGAAAAAACGAAATTAACTCCGGGTCTGCTTAATACATATTAAGTGATATTCGTATCTTACAGCGACAATAAGTCTTAATTATTCAAATGATGTCAAACTACTTGCTGAATATTTAACAATCCGGTAAAGCACGAAACAAAAGTTATGTGGGCGTTGACTTTAGTTGTTGATGAAGTTCACTGGCATAAATTAATTGATTTAAAGGCAGCATACTCAATAGCAACAAATTCAGATAGTTGTCGTCAAAGATAACAACTCGTCCAATTTATCTTCATTATGGGAATACAGCAGTAATTAGAATGTATTCTATGATTATTAATTTACTAGCTCTCATATGTTCATTCTAAAATTTGAGCATATGGATCTCATATTGTGAATAATATATTCTCTCCAGAAATGAAGTATTTGCATCTATATTGGCAATGTAAAAAATATCTTGATAGATTTTCTTTTTTTCACGACAATTACTCAACTCTATGGGAAGACTCACAAATCCGGCAGCTGTGGGAATTGAACGTCGTAATGTAAAGAATTGAAAATCTGCGAAATTGCTTTACAAAAAAAGTAAAATAGGGTAAACTGATTGATTACTTAATATATTTTTCATTCAAAATAAACTCGTGTATGCCAAATACAAATTCAACATACCCAATGACCTATCACTACATGTAGCTCAATTTTCTACCTCAGAGAATTCACTCGCTGAAAGCGATCGAGTACTGATTCTTAAAAGTTTTAAGTACTCGATTTTCTGATATTTTTTTTTAATAAAATAAATATAACATTTTTTAATATCGGAAATCTTTTAGATTATATTGGTAATTGATATTTATTCTTATATTTAGAGAGATATATCAAATGGTATTTTTAAGATTTAAAGAAGTAGGTAATTGAATTAAAAAGAAAGGGGTTAGGAATGACGAGATACCGCATCTCATTTGTTTTTATATTTCAGATATTATTTCAACTGAATAAAAAATAATTTTCAGTGCATCTCGTTTTAAAACCTAACAAATCACTGTTATATCACGCATTCTTTTGTCTCAGAAACATTCTCTTTCGTTTGTCTTACGGAAAATACAGCAACTCCCTGAAGAAAAGATTCTCTGCCGTCCTGAAAAATCATGAAATGAAGTTGACAAAACGAATAATGCAGATAAAATTAAAAAAATATATGATTTGATACGATAAAAGTATTAAATATTTATAACTTCCTTTATTTGGACATATTCAAATCCCTACTTGATTCATTATAAATAGTTTTATTCATCGTGTTATTACAAAACTATTTCAATACTTGGCTATATAAAATATTTTTAGTCTTTTTTTATCATCGCCAATGATCAAAATTGTTAACATAATTTTTTCATAAAATTAAAAATGTTCTATCCAATGTGGGTTGACAGCCAATTATTGCGAAAATATTTGTGAAGATATTCAGGGAATGTGGGTTAAATTTTCATATCTGCCGGATTCTTAAAAATTCCAAAAATACAGTAATGGTTTCATATTGGGTTGAGAAATTGTCTGACAAACAATTATCGTGAAAAATATTGCGGAGTTCCACATACTCTACTTTTGGCCCAGATATCTTTTCACTGTGTAAATACATATGTTCCAGTATTGGAGTAAACATATTATATAAAAAAAATACATACAACATTTCTGAAGTGGGCATTTTTACGCCGTGTATCCACATGTTTCCATTTCGGTACCGACACAGTAAACAAATACCATAGTGGATCTAGGAGTATTAAAGCAGTCAATATTATAACATGTGCAAATATTATGTTGTTACTGATCATCGATAAGGGAGAGTTCTTGTGAAGGAGAGACAACAATATATATTTTCTGTTTTGTTTTAGATTTGATCTACAAAATTATATATATTTTACACGAGAGCTTTTACACTGAAAAGACTAAAACTCCCTGCTTTAATATCGTTTACAAATATTCATTAACTGTTTTTTAATGTCACGTTTTAATTATACTAGGCAAGAGAGCTTATAACTTAACAAGACTTATTTTATATAATTATCCTTTAATTAACATACTTTAAGACGGTTTTACCCTTCTGAATGCTTAACTAGCTATATTATGCTTTGAAGATAAACAGAAAAAAGCTTAATTAGCTGCAAAAACTCTCTGGCACGTACACATTGTTGTTTTCAATGTCTTATTTTTTATACTATCGTAGAAGTTTTGTAGGTGTTTTTATTTACAAAAATATTTTTTTTTATATCTTAAATAGTAATCTTGACGCCATTTTAAAATCTTATGTGTGTTATTTGTTTGCTGTAATTTATTGATCTCAACGGTGTAGCGATGACTAATGTTTGATTGCTTAACCTTCACTTTTTAGATGTTGGTGTATTTCAGAATTTCATAAATATCTCGAATTAATTTGTTGCGGGCTGTTTGAATAGATCACAAGACGTATTTAGTTTTCTCAAGTAAGTTTAACGCATTGTTATCAATTAGGGAGCCTAATAACTAACATTACAAAGCGTGTAAATCATTCGGAATTGCCAGTAAATTTCATTAATGCCAAGTCGTCAAGATCCATCATTCAACTGTGGTATGCAGTACGTTAAAATAATAATAGTTGAATAATTATTAATCTCATATACGAGTTCATTAGATTTTGATATAACCATTCTGAATCTATGTATTTTATGATCCACTCATTATAACATCTAAAGAGCTACTATTCATAAGAGTGCGCGCTGTTAAGATATGTTTTCACATTTCAGAGATCCATAAACTCCACTTTCAGAGGGTATATCTTAAGCTGTGTAAATCCAAATGCTCCACTTTCAGAGAAGATATGGAGGAAAAAAATACGAAATACCAAATCGGTCTGTATTTTAATAAATCTTATACAACCTTTTTTCCATACAACAAAAAAAACTATTACGACCATTTTTTGACGTAAATATATTAAAAAATATGTGTTTGTTTACATATTACAAAGATCTTTATGATAAAAATAACAATCTGGCTGTATGGAATACGTACCAATTTATTTATAATTTTCCAGACAGTTTCAGTTCTTCGAAAGCCCAAAGCGGGTGTCTCCTGTGCCCGTATAGTAATCCATCTCTGTATATATATTATATTTGTGACACGTTATTAAGAGTAGGGTTATTAGATGTTTTGGCAAAGAATAATTCTTTAGAATGAGACGTAGGATTACTGCTGTATTGAGAATTTGACTTCTATAGTTGACAAACAATAAAACGATTCTTTAACATTCTATTAGTGAGATGTGATAATGAAATCGTTGTTATTATTAATTATATTAATAATGAGTTTTTGCGTCCTGATATGCGTAATAATTTCTCGTTAATTTGTTATTTGAAGATCAAAAATACATGGATAACATAAAAAAAAAAAATACACTGATATAAAGATATTCCTATTTATTATTATTTCATATTATGTAAGAAAAGAGATATTTGCTTATGATAATTATTTCCTTATTACTTAATATTTTGAATTTCTTGCATAAATAAAAAAAAACAAAATGAAAAATATTATAATTAATATTTTCGACTGATGGTGCTTGATGGAAATTGATTTTAAA
>JAGVSQ010008717.1:0-14161 GCA_022683975.1 Rhyacophila evoluta | reverse complement strand
AATTAACTTTAAAAACCACAAAGTATTGAATTAAACATCAAGTAAATCTACGCTTTATTTTAAAACCTTCACTGTAATTTTGCTTATATCTTTCTTAGTATGATTTCTTTTAAAGAAAGGTGAAGCATAATTTTAACTTTTAAGACGAAGCATAGGTTAAATTTTTACTAGAGGTATTGTTGACACTTGTCTTACAAGTATATACATTTAAATGTAAGTGGGGACGATAAGTCATAGCTTAAACTACAATAAGAACAAAGATGTGAATTCAACATAAAATTTAAAATTTGAAAACTCATGGATCATTCATTGTCTGATCAGATATGTAGATGGAAATTATGCAAATACTCAAAGAAAATTCATGTTTATAGAGTTTAAGATGAAAATCAATTGTATCTTATTATATAATAAAATTAATTGTTGAAATATAAAGATAATAAAAACAGCAAAACAAATTTGATATTACAATTTTATGTATTATTCATTCTTCATATAGGTGGCAGCTGTGGAGAGGAAAGGTGGCTATAATCAACTCTGTGATATTTGGGCGTGTGGTATCACTGCTATTGGTAAATCTTATCTATATTGATTGTGTTCAATATTTTTTTTAGTAATTAATGTTTGACATGATTTTTGTACTAATGCCGAATTTGATATTTTCTCATATTCACTCTCTAGGCGAAGTATAATATATGGTCATCTCACGGTATTTCTAAGAATCCCTTTTGCCACTGTTTTGCATGTAGGTGACAGTTAGCGTTCATCCAAATCAGACACCAAAATGCGGTTGACTTGAAGAAGAGAGTCAGTTTAAGTTGAGACTCTAGAGGAATCCGCAGTGCATCGCTGAGCCAAGTCCATTGTTAAATCTTCAGTTAGTCTTGTAGTGATGAGTGGCTGGATAGTTTGTTTTTTTTAACTCTTCATTTCGAACAAAGCTATATCACCATAATCCCAGTATCTATCGCAAGTAATTGTTCTCGAAGCTCATTATATGTTTGTTTAGAGCCTTAGTTAGGTACCATAATAGATAGCTGTAGAGTATGTCAGAATGCATACATTGAATGCTGCAATTGGATATTTGTCCATCGTCAAATGTTTATAAATAAAATTAAATTAAAAATACAGTTACAAAAATACCAATTTTAATAATTAATTCCATTGAATGTGATAAATTCTGAATTTAATTCTACTGTTGTATATCACAAATAGAATTAGCTGAGCTCCAACCGCCCATGTTTGATTTACATCCAATGAGAGCACTCTTTCTCATGTCCAAGTCGGGCTTCAAACCTCCATCATTGAAGGCTCGGGACAAATGGTCAGCCACTTTTCACAACTTTATTAAGACTGCACTCACTAAAAATCCCAAGAAGCGACCTACAGCTGATAAACTATTACAGGTCAGTAACATATCAGAGTTACTAGAATATACTTTGTAAATTCTAAAATTGTAGGTTTTATAATTTGATTATACACATGAATCGGACAAATGGATTTTGTGCTCAAATTGAATATGTAAAAGATAACGATAAGTGACTTCAAACAAGATGATATTATGGAAGGTGAATGACAGATTGATTAGTTGCAATTATGATAGGTGTTTAATGTTGTGTGAATGGATGGATGGATTCTGGCCTGGAAAGAGATTTTCCTGACAGATGGACACTCATAAAAAAAAGCGTGGGCTCTCATAGCTGATTGTGAGTATTAATATTAACATGTGCATGTTACTGAACTTTAATTGGATGAAATGTCACATCTGGTTTTAACAACAAATATACGTGTCTTAATTAAGAGTATAGATGTATGTGATGTTTTCTCCTTAATAATAAGTTACAGTTAAGTGAATACATCACAAGTTTCAATGATTAATGTCCAATATTTTTCAGCATGCGTTTTTTCAAACGGACATGTCAAAGCGGTTGGCAATAGAACTGCTGCAGAAATTCTCAAATCCTTCTAGTCTTTACAATTTTAATGCTGACCCAGATGAAGACGGGGTGAGTTATTTGAAGTAAAACTCTTCTATTTATAATTTACATTGTCATCCTATTTAATATCGATGTTTGTCACTATTTCTTTTGATACTACAGTAAAAATAACCTGTCTGTAGTGTTGTAAGTAGATATGTGATTAAAATATTAATTTTCGTGAATAAATTTTGTAGGCAATTCCAAATGTGCCACACCGTATAGCATCAAAACACACAGTCAATAGCAGGCGGCAGAATGAATCGGTGGCAGTGGACTTGTCGCAGAGCTCCTCTTCCGCCCTGCCCGTGAATAGGGTGAGACCTCGAAGTTTGTTGGCTGATGACAGCCAATCTGTTCTCTCCAACAACAGGTCATCGGGAGTCTTTGATGATTCACCTATAGTAGATTTGGATGCTGATGATGATTTAGATGAATTGAATGGGGCCACCAATCATTTCGCAAATAGAAAAGCCTTCAACAACGGTCAAGACTCAGATACCATGAAAAGAGCAGGTGAATATATTTATTTCACTTTCACTGTGGCTGTTATCATATGATGCACAAACAAATGGAATTTTTGCTTGTTGGTTATCTATTATAGATGTCTACCATTTAATCTTGTGTTTTCAATCAGTAATTCAAGTGTTGCCATGGGTATTAGAAAATAGTGTCATGTCACAACTGTTTATAATAAATTATGACATCCTCTGCAATATAACATATGGTGTACTCTCGATTATCTGGTCCAGTGCATGGGGGAAAGGACCCGGATAGTTGAAAAATACAAATAACCCGAAGTAAATTAAATATAGATATTTTACCATTACTGAACTACAATTAAATAAATTTCGTGACAGTATTATTGGTAATGTAATTTTCTTCACAAAATCATAATATTTTTATCTCGTGCAGGTAATATGATTTAGGCTATTTCAGAGGATTATGAATTCTCACTTTTTTGTGTTTAATATGAGCAACTTAACAACTTCAATGCTTCAAGGATATTTTTTGGTTCATTCATGAAAAATTTTCGTGGTTAAAAACAAAATGTTCAATAAATACTATTTCAACACATCGTCGCTTTAGGATTGGTTTGTCAAATATCTACTATGGGAAATACAAAATGTGTTTTAATTAATAAGATTGTGTAATAATAAGATTCCATAATACATCAATCATATGGCTTTCCGTGTGTTTATCTGCATGTATTTAGATGAGATTGGTTTTTCATCTTCTAAACATTTGATGGTAGGTCTATTCGACAAACTAATTGGAAAGCGACGATATGGCACGGATAATCTGCAAACCGGATGATCCACTGCCGGGTAATTGAGAGTACACTGTGTATAATTATAAAATAATATTTTAAGTTATTCAAAGCTCATGCGTATAGATGGTTCTATTTTCTTCAATGCTGATGTCAAGCAAGATATATCTTGATGAATGTATTTTTTTATGGATTTTTATGTGACTGTATTGATCAGGGTCAATTATCTTTATCTGAACTGAATGCAGAAACTATGAATGAATGCTGGAAAGCTATTTGTCCTGAATTTGTTAAAAAAAAACTTTTTTCCTTTAAATCATACTACAAATTCCTCAGTATAATAAGTTTGGCATGTTGAATTGGCAGAAAAGGATTTAATTATATTACGTTGGCAGATATCAAATCAATGGCATATAATATTATTGAATATATAATTTTCATACAAAAATAAATTTAATTAACAAGATAATGTTATCTTTCCAGCAGCCAATAGTTGTTGTTCGCATCGTAGTCAAGAAAATGTTGTGAGTCATCGGACACCTGCTACCTGGGACATGCTGGACCTCTTGAGTGATGTCAAAGCAGGGTGCCAGCTTCAAAATGCTGCCTCGCCTTCCCCCTCTTCTCTCAGTACTGCACCACTTCAAAATGACACTTTACCCAGTGAAAAGTTAGTCTATTTATGTTATAATTATAATTTATTATTAGTATTATGGCTGAACTCAGGCTGGCAACACCCAATCTTAAGGTTTGAATTCTTACATAATGACATATCATCATAGTCATCGAGCCTTTAAATAATTCAATGAACTTATTTCTATAATTGGTTATCAATTTGTTTTCTCAATATTTTATTATTTTAATTGTTTTTATTTGTAGATATAAACACACTATATATATTTCTAATATTCTTTTACCAAGTTCTAACACATAATCTCAAATAAAATCTCGATAATGTTTACAAAATTAATGAGAATGGTATATATATACAATATTCTTGGAAGAAAACAAATTCACTACTTATCATTATTAAAGGTATCATTTTTCTTTTGTTAGTTTCATTACCTTACTTATGTTCTTTTTGTGTATATTTGAGTTTTCTGTCATGTATGTGTAAGGAACAAATTTTTGGACAATACTTTCTTTATTCCTTATGTTTACACCATTTGCACATCTTCATTACTTGTTAGGGGTTTTTTAATAAATGTGGTTAAAATACTTAGGTTGTTCTTAATTATTTTGGTCCTTATTTTTGTAATTTTTTATGGACATTGCAATTACAGTAAAAACTAGTGTTTACGTGACCTAGTAGGAGACTATTTTTAAATGACATTATATCATAATACATACATCTAAATGTATAATATATTGTAATTTTTCTGTTATGTTTATTAAATGCTCTCAGTATTTTATTTTATTGACACAGTTAATGCTGCGAATTGGTTTCAATCATTCTAATATAGACTAATCGTATAAATAGAGAAATCTTATTTATAGATATCATTGTTGTAAAATAGAATTGGTTATCTATTATCACTATTCAGATAAAACAATTGGTTAACAGTTTACTAAACGTATATTCCACCACCTGCAAGATAGTGACACACGTTGATTCTGATTTTGAGAGATAAATGCAACTTTATGTAATATAGACCAGTAGTGGAAAATATATATCAAAAGCATCTTAAAGATTATTTTCCCATATGTTTGTTTTTGTTTTTTAAACCTGGTTTTGTACCCCTCTTCAAACTGTTGTTTTCTGTCATTGTAGAGTGAAACAGCGCGTAAGGGAGTGCGCTCTTACCGGCGAGCAAATAATGAAAATGAGTTTAAGGTTTGTCCGCTAAAGAGAAAATGGAATGTCTCCAGACTCTCATTTGCTATCCAATTATCTTTGGCTCGACATTTAGTTATCTTAACAAATGAATGATTTCAACTAATTGATTTCAATTATTCTGTTTTGTCTGTGACAGTCCTGTCTGTGTGGTACCCAAGCATGCCATGATGTATATATTTTACTAATTTACGACCACTAACATGAATGAAAAATAATTATCTGGATTAAAAGAAAACCTTGCGGGTTACTTAAATTATAAAATTAGCTGCAGAAAAGTATTTTCTTTAGAGTCTAAGCTTAATCATTTTGTTGAACTTATTTAAAGAATTTGACAAACTTACTACGCATTATGTTGTAATGTGAAAGTGGAATGATTGGATATATTTGGCTGTTGGATAAGTTGTGTCGTATATATTTAATATCTTTGAAAACAATGTTTTTATACTAATCTAAAAATGCCTTATTTTTCATGAATTACCAATGCTTTGATCCTATTCTTACAAATATCTTTAGGTCTATAGAAGTTTGTGTCTTGTTTTTGGAAATATTTTTTGTTGGCTAAAAACATTGCAGTACACAAAATAGGTGGTAATCGGAAGGTGCGTTATTTGAGCAATACGCAGCATATATTAAAATTTCTAATCACAAAATAATTCATTGTCTTTTTTTCGATATGAGGCCCTGGGTTATCGTGGTATAAAATGAGCCCTGTTATGTTGAGTAGACTAGGGTGTTAAATTAAGAGTACTTATTTTAACCTTTCTTGACCAAGAATCTCAAAATGAACCGAACCTCGAATATTCCACCATAAACACAATGACAGATTTTTTTAGCTGCTACCCTAGCCTTTGATGTAGATATTACTTTATACATTTTAATTTTGTATAAACAATCCATTTTTTGTCTCTGGGTACAAATTTGGTCTGGAAAAGTGCTATTTTTTGACTATTCAACAAAGACGTGTACATGTGATGTCGCCGTTGAAGGTTTCTGTCCGATAGTTGATGTGTAGCTCGTACATCAACACAAGCGTTTTTATCATTTCATTAAAATTTTCATATGAACACTATTGAATAGGCCATATTTAAGTCTTGTGTAATCTCGTGACAAGCGTGGATTGCATCCGATTGACATTTTGATTTCTTTAATATTTTTTTCAATTGGCTGCTGAGAAAGTTTATAGTTAGTAGGATTGAAATTGTCATTACAAAACTTGAAAAATCATCTTTAACGTTTTCTTAATTATCACATTACTGCAAATGTATTTTGCTACAACTGTTAGATTTAGGCTTTTTTAAAATTGATGACATATACACTCTTCACTTTCTTACATTAATTTATATAGTCTTAATAAATAACATATGTGTATCCAAATTTAACTAACAAAAGTAAAAAGATAAGAGAGGTAGGATATTACGCATGAGCCAAAAACATACGCCATGACTTATCGAACAATCTAAAAGTTATCACAATTTCGGCCTATTTTCAAGCTTTGCTTATGCTTTTCTGTCCAATGAATTCTGGATTAATATTTCCTTTACTATCTACTTCTTTATTTAAATTAATATAATAAAAACAAATACATCTTGATTATTTTAACTCCACAAGGCATAAGATAAGTCAAGTATGTATAATAGCTATAAATAGAAGTATGCTAATATAGCTTTTCAATTTATGGGCTATTTTAGGTTATCAAGGTATAGTTGCACTATATATGAATACCAAAAGGAATTGATATTCCATTCTACGTAACATTGTCACAATTGGAAATTATGTTTATTTACCCTTTAAGGTAATATATACCTGCAAAAAATATGCAATAAGAATTTTTTTTACATAGATAGTCACAAAAATGTCTGCATTCTAATATTTTTCAAACAGCTCCTGTAAATTAAGTCCAGTGTGACGTAGGATAGTTCTGCATTTGAGCAACGATATTACATACTTCAATATTGTTTTGTGTTGTTTTCAACTTTTATTTTGTAAAAAAACTACTATTATTTTCTTAACCAAAATGTATTTTACTACCTGATGAATTATCATAACATTTTTTTGCTAATTTTGAAAATAATAATTTCCCCTCATGAGCCCAAGCCAGATATTAGGGACACTAAAAAACGCATAGCTTGCGGGCATAATTAAAACATGCACATTGATTTTTTATAAATTTTTCAACATCATGATTAATATAATAGTAATACTAGTTTATGCATACTTTACTAATGTCTTTTTTACACCAGTATATTTTTCGGAGCTTAACAGAAATATCAACGGTAAAGTTGAGATGAAAATAAAATAGACAACAATGAAATCAACTGGTCAGCAAACACATCTTCAAGTTTTGGAAAGTTGAAGATTTTTCACTTATTTGAATTTTCCTACTGATTAAATCTTTTGTAATAATCTTTCCGAGTTTTTTATACAATTCTTTTATTTTGTGGTACTTTTTAGTCACATTTATTCAAAACTTTTTCCCTCCCTACCTGTATATATTTTATTATATCAGTTGTATTCTTAAAGTTTTTCCGAATATATCATCATTCCTAAAAATTGTTAGCAAATTTTATCATCACTGTTATATTAAAATTTTACAACCTACATGTTTTGAAAAACATATTTTTATGAGAGTTGGATTATTATTACTTATAACGTTTAAGTTGAAAGAAATGATATTTCCCTGCTGATAACTAATAGTTTCATTATTGTTACTGATCAAAAGATTGGTGTTGATATTATATTAGGAAGAAATTAGGGGGTGTATACATTTTTAACATAGCCAGAAGCACAATAGGCAAAATTTTTAGACCATGAGTGTGTCTTCAATTGGTTCATTCTCAGCAGCGAAATAGCTAACTGCATGATCTTAGTTTTCTTTATTTTCTCATTTAATTCAGATTAGGTTAACAAATAATTACTAATTAAAAGTACTAATAATTAACTTTTTACTTTCCACATAAAATTGCATATAATTTTTAATAAATATTGTAACATTATCTTATATTGATTGTATTTTCATATTCCTAACCAGTATTTCATTTATTAAAATTTCATATCACACTTCAATACTATTTGATTTATTCCAATATACCATTGACACTATGGGCATACATAGGTACGTTCGTAATTTATTCAGGTACAAGTTGTTATACTGAATTTTTGGTAGAATTTAATTGAATGTCGTTAAAAAACTTTTTTTACTCTTTATAAAATATGAATCCTTATATACGATTAAAATTATACAAACTTAATCTCTAATCTGGAAGTACGTTTGTGGTTTGTTTTTCTAGTAGATAATAAGCCCCATTAGTGAGTGACTGAGAGATAAGGGCGGTCGCTTTGGTCCTTGAGATTATGGGCTCGAATCCCACAGCTTCATAGAATTTTAGATTGAAAAATGTAGGATTGAATGTCCACTGGGTTCAGCGATTAACTGACAACTCCAGAAAAATGTGTCAAGATAAGTCTTCACATTGTGGTGATTTATATGCTCCACTTTCGGAGCAGAAATTTTGATTTGGATTTGATGGTGTATTTATTGTGGAGTACTATATTAAGGTATAGTGATCATTGTTATTGTAATAAACTGATGAAATAACTTTTACTCTACTCATGAAGTATGGCATGTGTGTACTACACATAGGCGGTTTCAATACTCACATGTAATGCAGAATAGATCCCTCAATTTATTTTCATAAAAGCATTATTTATATGTAGGTATTAAAGATTTTACGGTAGTGTTAGAAAACCACTATGATTTTTAAATGTTTTTGTGCTTTTTATGTCGCAAATTTTTGTTTTTTTTATTTCCATGTTGTAGTTTAGTCACCTGTGATATTATTTTTGTTTTCACCTATCGACAAGGAATTTGTTAGCTGCGGTAAACACAAGAAATTCTATTGGACAGGTTTTGGCATTATGTTAGTGAGATTATTAGACCACATATGTTATAGATATGCATCATTAGAGGTCACTTAGGCTTTGATGAATGTTGTAAAGCATTTTAGAATTGTTTTTGTCTGAGCCGCACGGCTAAGAATATGTATTATTCGCAAAGGTATTTTAAAGCATCTATCTATCAATTGTCCAGACAAGATGACTGTATTGTCGAATAAATCTAATATTGTATTTTTGGAGGGGTTTTCAGCACTTTTTCATTCATATTAGATGCAATCATAAAAATACATTATATTACTCTCATGTTTCAAACTAAATGTAAGCATTGATTGTATATTGAATCAGAAGTCAGTTAAACTGTAATCTAAGTTAACCTTAAATTATAATGAATTGAAAGAAATATAGATAGCAAACAATAGGTTAAAATGATAGTTTACACACTTAGATTCAGCAATTGGCTACATTTTTTTTTATTAAATCTTTTTTTCTTCATTTTTTATTAAATTTTTTGTTCTTATATCATTTATCTCTTCTGTCCCATTTCATTTCATAATATTATTGTTCAGTTAAAGTCAAATGTAATTAATCCTGAAATTTCAATCCTTGTTTGACAGTCTTTGCCAATAATACATATTTCTGTAGATAAGATGAACATTTTGTATGTGTTTGTATATGACTGCTCTGTCATTTCTCTACATAGTTATTCTTTATCTGTTTTGTTTTCGAATCAATTATTGAATTTGTCGCTGATGAAAAACATGTCATCTGTGGTTTTGTATTTTGTTATAGGAGTCTGTTGCAATATATAGACGAAGAATTAATGCTAAGGTAATTGACTGTTATTATTTGTAATTTTTTGCATGTTTGGTTGGTATGCATGTTGTTTCCATTAGTTAATGTTGCTATTTTAGCGCATGTAAATTTTATTTATCTATTATGACAATTTGTAAAGTAGTTTGTGGGCTTCATATATTATTGTTATTATCACTCAAAATTCCACCTGGATCTAGTGAACTGTCCACCAGGTATATTACCGAAGTTGAAATGAATTTGCGTTCATGTTGCATAATCCCATATTTCCAAATATATTTTTTTATATTTGATTTTTGTTGAATTTTGATAACATTGAAAAAAAGTATGAAATAAATTTTATTATTTTCTGTTGTGTTCATTGATGCCATGTTACATTGAAATATTCATCTTCTGAGTTTAAAGTAATTTATTTGAAGGTAGGATATAATATAATATTTAGAAAGTATTATTTTGTCTGGCAGTGTATGTATGTAGACTCGAGTATTCCAAGTAAATATTTTATGAGATAATATTGCAAAACTTATGTTGCTCACCATGATTTAGTGGATAACCTCGCATGCTTCAAATCATCCAGTGTCAGAAACCGCGACTTGGAAACACATATTTGTATAACAATTCACATATTTGGAATCGTTGGGAAAACAATCGTCACAAGAAATAGTTTGTTAAGATATGACCACCGTGAAAGGTCTACTCGTTTCACTTTGTATTGTTACTATAATATTTATTGCATTCCTAGTATTTTCTGAATTGAATGAAAAAAATTATTTAAAATTTGGCTGAATACGTAATTAATAAATTGAAATGATTTAAGCTAAGGTCCAAACTATGACATTTCATAGTAATGAATTTAACAATGTTGTTGTTTTTCATGGCTGTGTGATTAACAAATATTTGAAAAATTGAACACTCACATAACACTTTCAGCTATATTAGGCACACATAAATACATTCATCTTCTCAGTGGCATGTCTGATACAATAGTTTTAGCCCTATATCCTATTTGTGAGGCGAAGTCGTTAGGGTTGGTTATCATCGGTTAAATTTTGAAGTTTGACTGTCAGATTCACACAATATTTTGCTCGGTATTTAAATTTTTTAATGACTCAATTCTTAATATTTAGTAACAATTAAGCATCAGAGATATTTCATTATGAAACAAAACATACTAACAATTTATCGTTTGATATGAAAAATTTAAGAAACCGTAGATGTGTCATCAACCTTATAATACCTGCTGTTCACTTTTATTGTTGTTGAATTGTGATTTTTAAAGGGGACAGATGCATATATTAAAAAGTAAAATTCACGAATTTAGCTGCAGTGTAATCGATAGAGGAAGAATAAAATTTATAACAACTAACAACGACCCTCACCGCCATCATGAAAGCTTGAATTGCCCACTGCTGGGTGCTAAGTACCAGGTTGACAACCACTGTTATAAATTAAAATTCGATATAGGATTTACAGCGACATGGACTTCATATCAATCAATTTATAGCTTTACTAGGGTTTTTCAATAAAAGTAAAAATGCTGCTTTAGGGTTATGGGTACCTACCTGATTAATATAGTGAACTGACATGGTAGTAATTAATGATCTGTAGGCTGCATCAGCCATTTGCAGATACATTGTATTAAATATATAACTTGAAAGTATGAAGTTTACTTGAGTGTCTACGTGAAATATAGACGTGTACTTAATTTTCCGGTGTTGATACTGAATAAATTCATCAAAAAATTTGAATATTGCAAAGCTTCATATTGCAACATTTTTTCCCTCATGAAATTAATAAATTCAGTATATATTTTGTATTATTGAATGTGAATTATTCTCATTAATTAATTTTAAGCACGATTTTAAGAAATTTATGCTTGGTGCACTTTTCTTCGTGATTTAATTTTTGAAGTTAATATTTAAACTCTTATATAGTTCATTGTAATATTGAACCACTATTCGCTCTCATTTCATTTATTTTTAGTTTCGCTTAGACGTGTATATCATTATTATTTCATATTCACCTATATTTGTCTCATAGACCCTGCCTGCCTGAGTTAGAATGTCAACTTTTCAAAACTATAGATCAATAATATTATTTTAACAATCTATACTGACATAATGTATCTAACGAATAATATAAAGGTTTAATTTATTATGGGGCAGATTTTTATTTAAGATATAGTTTCTTTGGTATGTATATTTTAACAGACCTCTCAAGTTTCTATAAAATAAAGTTAAATGTCATATTTTACAAGTGATGTCAAATGAAACTATTATAGCTCAAGTTTATCTTAATCAGCTTACAACACAAGTTTTAAATTTACACAATTACTTTATTCAGATTTCACACAGTGTACATAACATAAAAATATAAGACATTCCAAAAGTTCATTTCACAAAAACATTCCTTCATCATCCAACATCATACAATATATTGTCATTACCAATACAGTATTAATATTGTTTTTTGTTTTCTTTTGTTTTCTTCTAATATTTCAGATGTTTTTGTAAAATACTTTAGAAGTAATTGATTATTTTTTTTCCAGAGCTACCTTACCTCTCACTAATGATGGACCCTCTACTTGTCAAAAAGCAGACCCCCAAGCAGCTGATGAACTGTATGATAGGCATTTATCTCAATGTATCAGATTGAAACATGACTATCTACATTCTGCTCCTGAACAATCGACTTGGAGTCTTGATCCTGCCAGAGATAAATGTCGTAGCTCTTGTCAAAAGCAGCCAAGGCAGGAGAGTGTGTCCTCCATATCCAGAGACGTTTCAAGAACTTCACTGGCGGGTGCAGAGCATCCCTGCTCTCGGATGGCAGGGTATGGAAACGATATAATGTTTGCCGATCAACCAGGCAGTGATGTTATTGTTAACTCTCCGATAGTTTCTCAATTACCAAGTTTGATAGACACCACCTGCAACTGTGGGCAGTGTCCCGGCAAGGACGGCGACTTGAACTGGCCGAGACAGAATCACACGGGAGGCTTGAGTGACCTACAACAGTCAGTATCTGATAAAAAGTGTACTTGTAATGGATGCCGAACTCTTCTTGCGGCTGCCCAGCCCCATAGATCAAGAACCGATCAAGATGACAATTCGTCCGGCATAGTATTCTGTGAAAAATGCAAAAAGCAAAAGATATCAGTATCTAATTACAGAGCATTGCAGATAGCGAACAGTCTGCAGCTTCAGGATGCCGATTTCTCCGAGAGCTCAAATAAAAAGAGCGAATCTAGCCGGAAGAACAACCTCGATTCATTTGAAGACGAGTTGTGCAAACGGATAGACTTATCTTTGAATATGGATAATGAAATTGATAGCCGAATGAGAAATGCTTACTCTGTCATTGGTTTGCCTGATGGACGGGAAGAGTCAGATAGGAGAATCACCAAAAAGCATGGCAGACATAGTTCAGATTCAGCATTTGACCATGCTAGAGGGCAACCCTCTGACCTTGGTACTGTATTCAATAATGGCGGTCGAACGGGCGGGATCGATCTGTCGCAGTTCTGTGTCTGTCAGCTCGTTGGGGCTGGCGGAGAAAAAAGAAGGAAAACCTCTTCATCTGTTGATGAGATTTTTAATCTGACAGAAGGCAACGTTCCCGGAATGAGAAACTCTAACCCAGTTGAGATTCTCCACGGAAGAGGTAGAGATAGGCTGGATGGCAGTGCCCAGAGGCAAAGAAGTCTCTCTGACAGCCAGAGAGACAAGGCCAAGGCTGATAATAACGGTAAGGACTTATTCTAATTTTTACTATTGTGATTGGTTCTTCATTTAAATCATTTAAAAATATATTATTCATTATGACTTAAGGCACGCTTTTTAGTTTTTTATTTCAAATATTAGTGAACGAATTTTATTGATTAAAATTATTGCTTACAGGTGTGAGCGGTACCCCTGATGTTGTAGGAGGTGGCTTAGGAAATACACCTCCAGTGCCTCCTCGAAGATCACATCGAGACAGGGAGAGAGAAAGAGGTCATCACCGATCGCGGGCGCTCACTCCTCCGAGGCCCAATACTAACGGATTGCCTCCCACTCCCAAAGTCCACATGGGGGCTTGTTTCTCTAAGGTACATTTTCAATTATAATTGCGTATTTGTCTTAAAACCGGTAAAATCTTTTCTTCTCACTATCATCATTAATAGTGAATATTTATGTTAGTATTAGCCAACTCTTTTCTTTTCTTATATCCTTCTGTTATCTTTTTTTTTGGTAATTACCCAGGATATTTTTGGAATATTTATAGAAATATTTTTGTATTATAGTTTCATTACAGGCTTAACCTTTCCGGGAGTATCCTAATTGACGCTTGACTTGCTCTGGGGAGTGAGTTCTTTTACATTACAATTTTATCTTT
>JAGVSQ010008716.1:0-14161 GCA_022683975.1 Rhyacophila evoluta | reverse complement strand
GAATATTTTTTTAGTTGACTGTATAAGTTGGCGACCCACAGATTGGGAACCTATGATATAGAGGTTTCAAACATCAAAATTAATGAAAGTGAAAAATGATGATTTAAAAATAATTTGAAGAATCGAACAATTTTATATTGAAATCTACTTTAGTATAAAAATCAAAATTACACAATATTATAATATTTTTTTGAAAGTACTTTTAACATTTTCTTAACTCTTGCCCATTTTTTTTTTAATTGTCCACACGTGACACCTTTTGACATACAAAAAAATACATGTTGTATTATATGATAGAATGAAATATACTTACCTAGTAACACTGGGTTCGAATCACTTCGGGGTGAGCCTGGACGCGCGTTGTCATTGTGATTTACATTGGACCGCTTTAAATTAAATTTGCGAGGTTTATAATAAACTGTTTGAAATATTATTTTAATAATACGAGGGCGGTAGATAAAATTAAAAAATGGGCCAATTGTTCGCCCCCCTTAATGTAGGCGAGGGTCGAATCAGTTATTATCCCGATAAAAATTTGTAGTACGCTGCCACAGCCCTCACTTCTCAACATTAAATGCTTATTTTAATTATTAAAAACAAAACGTAATTTTGAAAATTAGCAAATCAATTAAACATTACATATTAACTATATTATATAGCCGAAACGTAGCTTAAATTCTTGAGTCCAAGCGAAAAATTATACCATAAATAATTATTTTTGATAAAAGTATTGTATTATTATTGAAAATTGAATCATACTAATTCATTTACATTATATTGAAATAAACGCTAGATCTAGAGACCTCAACCTCTATCCTAAAGAATGAAAAAAGAAGAGAAAAAATAGTTTATTTAGATTATATTATACCATGTATAATTAATTTTATATTATTATACGAAATTATTATTACATGAGTTAATTCATTAATATTTTCGACTGATGGTGCATGATGGAAATTGATTTTAAATTCTAAATTAGGCAGTGAGCGAACATATAACTGCTCACATATAATGTGGCCTGAAGATGCCGAAAGGCGAAACCCAGGTCGCTAACAGTGATCTCACATATGGAAGTTTACCAGTTTTAAATTATTTAGAATAAGTTAATTCATTCGTTTTATTGATATTTTTCAATTCCATTTCATTACTCTCTCTTAGATTAAATTAAATTATAGAATATTTACTTAAATAGATATCGACTGTGGAAAGGAAAAAGGACGTAAACCTCAGATTTTCAAAACAGGTTTTATCCAATAATCACAATATAGACAGACAACTTAACTTACATTATATCAAAGGGATATAAGCTGAAAATCAAATTAGTGTCTAAATTTAGTGTTTAAGTTTGAAAAAATAATGGCCGATGAAATTCGCGACCATGTAAAAGGGCTTCCACCTCATCAATTTTATTGCTTTTCGTCAAAAGTTGAGTAAATAAATAAACAATTTTAGTCTTAATGCACTTAAAGGTTGTGCCTATTCAATATTTTGACTTTGGTCCAAAACCATTAACGCTACGTTTTTTGTATCTGCCGTATTTTTTTTCTTTTGGGTGGGTTACGTGCCTTTTTCTTTCCACAGTCGATATATATCAGTATCTAATAACACCATATACTAAATTTAAATAATATAGATTTGAGATAACTTTTACATAATTTGTAATGCACATTTATATTCATAACGTCACAACATACATTGGTATAATACATATTTTGGGTGAACTTTGTGATTTAATACTTATTAACATGTATTAACGCGGAATTGTTCAGCTCACTGTGTATTCTGTTCATTTTTGTTTTTTTTTTAATCTTTAAATATTTGAAAAATGTTTGGCGAGTACTGGTTACAAATCTTTGTAGCAGCTTAACTATTTACTAGTATAGAAAACAGGTTGCTAGGGCGTAGGCCGTAGACCCAATGTAGGCTTTTGGTGAAACTATCGTAGACCCATTGTAAAAGTACATCGCGTGTGCCGGAACAAGTCACGCAACTTCTTTTATACGAAAACAAACAAAGTCATTTTCCATTGGATTTCCATATTATATTTCCATCGCAATAAAATTGTTAACTGTAAATTACGTGGACAAATTCTTTTTTCATGGATTCAACTGCAAATATGTCGTCAAAAATTATGATATTAATAAAATATTGCAATTTTAAACAAACATTAAACGGTTAATTCTAGATTATGGTAAAAATTATATTTATATTGTAATTAATTAAATCTTATAATGTAACTTTGTTTGGTTATTATATGGTAACTATTTAACTTGGGGTATTGTATTGAATAACTTCACACTAATCATCACACAAAATATGAACGATTTTGTATATTTTCTTGCTTTCTGATCTAGAAAAGTTACAAGAACACCGAAATAATGTATGGAAGGTCTCGGATTTTGTTGTAAGCATGATCACTCTGAAAAAAAATTGACTTTACACATTCTTGCCTTTTTTCTTAAAGTTACCAAGTAAACCACCATTAAAATATCTGTATTAATTACGTGGGATAATAATGCTCTCTAAAACAGAATTTCATAATTCATTTTATAGATTGAATACAATTTAATTTAGTTAATGTAATATATAATTGACAAATTGTCAATCAATCCATTATTTTTGATGCTTTTGATGAATATTTAATATAGGTCAATTTAAAACGCACGTAAATAACTAAATTAAATAAAGAATAACGTAACCTATAGCCAGTTGATTAGAGTTTCTACATTTTTTTAACACGTCCGCTCCGAAAGGCGAGTATACGGATTTGCACAGTGTGAAGATGTTCGTTCTAAAATGGAGTATATGGATATCTAGGACATCTCTGGACGTATTATTTTTATGTATACTTATTTTCAAATGATATGGCAATTTAATATAATTAAATGTAAACCATTGTTCAAAGAAGTGATGCTATGTAGCTATAATATTAAACTTCGTGATAAATCATATTTTGATTTGGTATACTTAAAAATCTTTGTTATTTGAAACAATTATTTGATGAATGCTAATCATGAAAATCTATTACAGTTTATTTTTATTCTACGTTTGTTTAAATTATCGAATGATATTTTAAGAGTAATATCCTCATTTCATAGTGTTGTAGAATAAAATAACATTCATGTCAACCTGTTTCAATGTTCTTTTATGAACGCCTGCACGTGCCAACCACGAACCTTAACTAACTCGGACATTAAGTAAATTATTACTATACGAAAAGCCAGATTCAATAGAAAGATAGATTACATCACCCTGCCCTATCGATGATGACAATATTCCATTCATATTTAATTCCACTATATTGTGATGCGGTGCACTTGGGTATATTTTTTGCTGTATTTTGATGGGGTGGATCGTATCCACTGGATCGGTGGATTAATTTAATAAAAACCGTGTCTGATTGAGACGCGTAACCAATGCTATGCGGTGGCGGTAGAGGTGCAAGTTCTCCCTTACTTCTCTAATACCCCTACAAAACCATCCCCAAAACCATCATTCGAAGGGTATTTTTAAAATAAAATATAAACATAAATCTACAAATTATTATAATGGCAGAACAACGATGATTTCCTTTAATATAATATTATATTATTTTACTAATGGTTTTACAACAAAATATTAAATTAGTTGGCTATCAAATGTGCCCTCCATTCTCTTGTCTTGCCTTGACACCAAGTCTTAATTAGGCGTACCCTGAAGCTTTGATATCGAGAAGCGATCTACTTTATTCGACGAGAATGTCCCGGGAGTAAATATAAATTAACCAGGACTTAGGTTACCATGCACTTAAGTGTCCTAAATTGATGATATTGACTATAGTAGTTCTTTTTATCTGTTTTTTTTTTCTGTATGGTATTCGAGATATTATTTTGTCGTAAGCGAATTGCTTTAATATTCGCGGTACTGCAGTATTTTTTTTTTCATAATGAAACGAAATGAGAACGGTTGCCACGCACTCAAGTGTGCTGAAGTTAAAAATAAATAAAACTATCATATAATATAGAGACTTATTTAGTCAAAAGATTATGTGAAAAGAATCTCATCGCTTTAAAATTAGATAGCTGTTAAACTACTATTAATTTGCCAAACAAATGTTTCTTCTTCTTTTATATTCACTGCACAAATGGAGAATATTGATACGACACAGTGTCTCCAAGAATCTGTTGTTGGACAATATCATAACAGCTAGCGAGGTAATGCCCAACATTCATAGCTACATGGAATAATTATTGCAGAGCGTCTATGCTGATGTATGCTTAATGTAATGTATATTTTATATAGAAGGTTTAGACATAATAAATCTGAATGGCTAGCAAATGGTGTTAGTTAAAATGAATGAATCATATGTATCGACATACTGGGTGTATATATTTTTATTTTAGTCTAGTTTATCTTGAAACTGATACAATTTTATATAGTGTACGTTGCTTATTAAACAAGTGATACTCTGAATAATTTAGATCGTGTTATGAAATTTGAATGGTTAAAAATATATAAATGGTTGTAATATTTTTATATTGTATGTCAATCATCTGAGGCTTTTAAGCGCTTTCAACTAAATACCAGTTGTCGTCAAATATTTTAACTGCGTGCCCCCCTTAAAAAGAGACAAAATAAACACATCTCCATGTGTGAAGATGCATTAATATTTGGCTTGCAATATGTATCTAATCTCTTATTCAATATCAGATATATTGTATTATATATATATACTAGAGAATAAGATAACTAGTAAAACATTTTAAATGTTTCCTAAAACTTGTTCTTTTATATACAGTGTGTTTATAAATACTAAAACAACTTAAAAATCATTTTTTTAAACTTTATAATTATGAAAATATTAATATAAAATATAACACCATATTGTAAAATATACTACTAATAGAAATTAATGTTTAACCGGATGACTAATAAAGTTAATATGAAATACTCACCAATTAATATTTTTTGCTTTTTTCTGCGAAATATATTCATGAGTTAATTTGAATCCATATTAAATTATACACCAAATAATTTCGGTAATCGATCATTGAATACGCTAGTATCAAGTTCGAAATCTGTAGCTACATACGAATTTAAAGAAAGTAGGACTGGTTGCGCATTACGTTAAGTGATTATCCGACAACCCACCCTCGTAAAAAAACAATTTGCCAAGATAATTCTTCTTATTATAGATATTAAAATATTCCATATTTGTAGCATGATTAAAAATTACGTAACGAGCTTCTGGCAAATAAACTAGGTATTATTGATGAAAATAGTGTATTGATATATATAGCATTTTAGAGTGCTTAAAATCCATTCCGGATTAGCAATAGTAATAAAAAATTTGATAAAATCAAAAACAGTAAATGAAAAAAGGTTGATGTTATCTTGGATTTGATTTGTGCAGTACGAATCAAATGAACATTAAATTTGTTTAGGTGTGTACATTGATATTTTAGGGGAAGGTGCCAACAAGGGGGTAGTTTTTAACAGGGGTGTCAACATAAGTAAAGGGCAAGAAACATTATTTTTTGTTTTAAACTTTATTGCTGCTATCAATTTATGGTTTTATAAAATTAGTTAAAGCATAAACATTTGAACAGATATACGAGATTTTTTCCTAAATAAGCAGAGTTATTCTTAAAAATATATACGTACGTAAGAAATGATTTAAGAAGATAAAAACAGTATTTTTCATAGTGTAAAAAAATAATTCTATTTAAGGTATATTAAAAGGGCTTAGATATCTAATTATTTCATTCTTATTTCACTATATCCGCTCCATAAATGGAGCATATGGCAGCCATATGACGCATCCAGGAATCTGTCACCCGCCAGCCGTCTTGCATTCTCCCAGTTCATGCCAGCATCCCTTAGTTCCGCTGAGTATGTCATATGGATGGTACTCGCCAGTCTTCCGGGAGGCTGTTTATTTAATTGCTGGTGATTCAATATATTATATAATATAACACGAAATGAAAATTTATGAATAAATCTTAAAGCCACTGTTATTTATGTAAATTATTTGTTGATATTCATGACATTGGATGTGTTCACTATCAACTTTTGCTTGAAGTAAACTATTATTAATTTGATATTTTGTTTTTAATGTTTTATAAATTAATTATAATATTATTATTTAAACAATATTAACTTTAATGATTTTTCCAACCCTATTGCCACGTGTGCACGTGCACATGACACGGTGACCGAGAGGCCGCGCACTTGTTACACGTACACTTTTATAATATTGTGGGATATTTAGCAGATGATTCCGCAATAGGGCAAATGAAAGTCACCTATTACATAGCAAGATCGTATTTTAACTCTTATTTAATTTGCTAAAAACTGATATAAAAAATTATTAATGTATTGTGTGGGTAAAAATATCTTAATATTATATATTAATTAATATAATATTGAATGCGTAACATTATATTATCGTTTCAAGTAGTGTGTGCATATTGCATATCTAGAAGACATTCGTAAAAAGTCTTGTCAAAATGTGCCTAACGCGCCCAAACACTTTTCCGGACATATGAAATAATATATAAAACATTTTCGATTCTTCTTACACTATGTTATCTATATGCATATAGATTTACACAGTGTGAAGATATCCACAGAGTATATAAATCTCCGTAATGTGAAGACGTCTTCATAGATTAGTTTTCACGAGAATTGTTTACAAGACAATTACTCAATCCAATGGCCATCCAGTCTTGTATTTTTGGATTTTTTAAAATCAGAAATATGAGGGATTGGACTCGCATTTCCCAGATTGTTAGGCGCGCACGCTAATATCAGCACGTAACAATCCGCTACATTTTAGAATATAGGAAAAAAGACTTCAATATGTTTCAAGTTAAATGATTCAGGCTCTTCATTTTGTAATATAACAATATGACATACATGAGAAATTGTCTTCCTGAGACCTACAATACATTATTATGAGATGTTTACATGAGGTATTGGTATATGGAAAGTTCAATAAAATGTTATTGAATTTTATGAAAATTACTAGCTTGTAATATAGTATAGAGCTCACCCGATCATAAAATAAATAAATGTATACAGGTAAGTATTTAAGCTGACGTTGTAATGGTTCTAACAGATCGCACTATTGCGAAAACACTTGGATCCAATTTTTACTTGACTGTATGTTATATTAGGTTGAGTAATTGCGGAGATCCATATCCTCCACTTTCGGGGTGGATTTCTTCACACTGTGTGTATCCATATGCTCCACTTTGGGAGCGAACATGGTATAAGTAAGTATATTATATACTGAATGCATTGGCTATCCATTAGGATATAAAATGTTGAGGAAGATGGATAACAAATATTGCATATGAGTCGTCTAGTTCCTATCTACCATAAGTACATAAATCCGAGCTGCATATGTAATATGCAACAAACAAAAAGTACCCCTATTATTTGCAAGACCTCCTTCCCTGTAGTTTGCTATTACTACCCCACTCCAGCATCCCCGGACGACTATTTTCAATAACAATACCTTAATCACACTGTAAAGCGATACGTCTGCACTCTAATTCGATGGGCAAAGCATATTTCCGAAAGATTATAAATATGTGTGGTGTGCACGTCTGGTGGTGCAGTTTTTAATTGAACCTGTCACGCGACAGGTCAGAGGATCTGAACCTCCATTACAGGTGCCAAAGAAGTTTACATAGGAAAAGTTTATTTAAACCCACAGACAATTTGTATTACTACACTAAAAATAATTTCAATAATTTATACTTGATCTTAACCTAATTTAATTTAACTTATTAAACGTAATAATTCGATGACTGATAAAATACTTTATACGTCATAATTAACGATTCTTTTTCAAATAATTGTGAAGTATTAAAAAAAATGCTATCTAATATGGTAGAACAGAAGTTTTTGGTTTCTGATATTATAAAAAAAGAAGTTGTGCGGAGTCCTATTGTAAAAAATAATATGTCAAAAATTAGTAGACGCGTGGTCGCATGTGAAGAATTGAGACGAGGAATTTGTTCGCAATCATTTAGTATTGAGGACATTGTGACTACAAGCCGGAAAACTGATTACATTCAAGATGTGAGTCCACTTTTTTTTACTTTATTTTCATGATAGTAAGTTACTGTTAGGTGATTTGAAAGCACTGGGAAAAAAATAACATACGATATTTATGTTATTTTTTTATGTTCAAAAAAAAATCGAGAAACAACCACTAAATGCCCATCATTCACCCGTTTTGTCTTTACACCTGGTCTTAATAAGGTGTATTTCCGAGATTTCATAATGAGAAGCGATCTATTTTATTCGACGGGAATATCCCGGAGTAAATACAGGCTGTCTAACATTTAAGTTAAAACACATATATATATATTTAACAGTAGATACTTTCTTAGCATCTCTTTGAATATCGGCATTATTTTAACGTAAATTACACCATTTCTGTCGCCAAAGGCGCGTATTTATTTCGTAGCTGCATACAATTCTGTATGTTTTCAATTTACGTAGTGGACATAGATCTCTATTTTTTTATTTCCGTGATTATTTTCATTCAGAGTTATTTTTTGTATTCAAATATCATTTGAATGACATTTAAAGCAGCTTTTTCTATGCCATGGGGCGCATAAAATTTAAATTAATATGAATGATTTTGAGCGCACAATTTGTCAAACTGATTTTGAAACTTTAAAAATACTGTAAAATGAAACGAAACTGACTAAAAGCATATAAAAAGTACCGGAATGCCGTTTCCGTGCGTTACAACAGTACTGTGCCGCGAGACGATGCTGGATGCGCCGTTGCGCATTTATTTTTTATGAGAAAAAAAATAAATGCATTGTCTATTATATTATATATTTGAATAAAATAAATAACACTTAAGTATCAAATGACGTCGCTATAGAAGCATTCGAGTGCAAAGGGTTAATGTAATTTTTGTATATGCACATTTTTTTTGTGGTGTGCCGCGAAACTTTGGAAAAAAGCGTTTGTCGTGGAAGATAAAAAGTTAGAGCACTGCATTTTGAAAAAAATATTTTTTTTTGCTTCATTTTTTTTCTTTATCAACCATAGAAGCAAACAATAGCTGGGCCACATACGAATGTATAATATTGTTTTAATTATAATTTTATATGTTCTGTGAAGACTTAAGAGATTTTTCTACGGGAATTGATTGTCACCTAATTCCTTAATCCATTAGACATCCAGTCTTGCATCTAAAAATATTTTATATTATTTACTTATTGGTATTATAGATATTTATTGGAATCGGCGAGAAAGGCTTGATGGAATCCATACCAAAGAAGCAAGAAATTGGAGGTTGCGGATTTTACTGGCAAGGCTTTCTTAATTTGGCGCCAGATGTCCATAGTTCTAATGTTCACATGGAAGTCCTCGTACGAGAAGAACACCCAGTGAGATTCAACTTGCAGATCACAAAGACTGTGGATGCTAGTGGTGAACTCCTTCTCTGGTTTTCTGAGGAAATATTAGCAACCATTGATATGCCATTCTTGACACCAAAAAATATTGCAGGTAAGAAATATTGAATACTCTCTTAACTATATCTAGTACTTGTTAAAAATATAACTTACTACAGCTGAATTGTGTTATATTTTCTACCAAAAGATTCACATAAAATATTCAGTTCGAAAAACTATTACATTTATCATTTACAAACATACGCGATTGCTATAATGTGAGTTATTTTGTCCTATTTTTCCCATGAATATTTTTCCGATTCATCGCTAATTCGTAATTTAATTAATTAATAGTCAAATATGTATTTTAAATAGTAGTAATCTTCAGTAAATATAATATATTTACTAAAAAATGCTATGTCCACTAATTCCTTTTCGTGTTGAGACCTATAATAGTCATACTCATAAAAAACGTGGTCTGATAATATTGAAAATTCTTATTGAATTAATTACATAGATGCTATTTTCATTTTCAATTTGAATGATAAGTAAATATTGATATAAAATAAAAAAGTGGCAAATTTGGTCGATTGGTAACGATTTGACTGATGATAAATATAACATAATGCATGTATGTATAATGTTGATGAAAAATATTTAAATACATTGATATTTGCAGGACACAAAAAATACCGATGCCATGTTTGTGAAGAAAATTTCGAGTATCCCAATCCTCTCAAAGTACATTTACTTTTATCCTGTGGACGAGAATCTATATCACAGTTATGGAATAAAATAGAGCGGAGTATTTGCAATCAGTATGTTCCGTTAAATTTACAAGCCTCCCCAAAATTAGCAGAGAGTCAAAGACCGAACAGTGTTTGTATTCCTCCAATAATAGCAAAAGCAGCTATTTCTTCATCATCAAGATGCATTTCTGAACCACCTACATCTGCATTCTTGCCATACACTAAGCAAAAATTATCAAATGGTTCAGTAGAGAAGGATTTAAGAATCCAGAAAGAAATAATTCATCAGTTAACACCAGTACAGCCATTAAATCTAACAATTGGAAATCAGTCAATAATACCTGAAAATCTTCAAAGGGTATCCAATCCTCATCAGCCGTGGATGAGTAACGTTTTAGAGCTGAGATTATCAAGATCATTGGAAGAACTATCAGGAAATTATGCAGCTGATGTGGAACTATTTGCTAGCAATTGGGGTAAAATGAAACAAGGTCATCTTTGTGTTTACTGCGGAAAAGTATACTCTAGAAAATACGGCTTAAAAATTCATATTAGAACTCATACAGGGTACAAGCCCCTAAAATGCAAATATTGCTCGAGACCTTTTGGTGATCCCAGTAATTTGAACAAGCATGTGAGACTTCATGCGAGTGGGTTGACACCGTATATGTGTGGGTTATGTGGTAAGGTGTTAGTTAGGAGAAGGGATTTAGAGAGGCATTTAAGATCACAGCATGGCAAAGAAGACAAGTGCTTAGCAACAGAAAGTGCATAAACTAAGAATTTAATCTGCATATTTGTCTCTCATAAAGCTCTTCTATTCAGAAGTAATGTTGTGTTACGATTACTGTCTTATTAATTTATTAAATGAGTGAGATAAATATAAGACAAGCTGTATATCTATAAAATTAATGATTTTATATGAAAAAAATGGTGCATTTAATTTAATAAGTTTATGCTTTGTTTTCGAATATTTTATGTAAATTGATAACTTAGTTCAAAACAAATATATTAATATGAATAATAATTAAGGTTGTAAATATTCAGAGAAATTTATCTTTTCTACATTATTATTATAATTCAACTGCAGAAATATTTGTATTCCTGATATGCAGAACATAATAAAAATTTAAGTTAAATAAGATGTACGCATTTGAATTGCTTTATTTCTTGTGTATCCACCCTACTTGACATTTTGCTTTTTTGGTATTTATTGAATCAATTAGGCTTCAACATTTACATATGCAGGGAAAACAAGTGAATTTTGATTGAATCGATGGCACATTATAGAAATATAACACTGCCTAAATAAAGAGTAGCTTATTCCTGAAAAAAAATAGTACCAGGGTCAGTATTTATTAAGCAGTGACAAACACTCCCCTCATTCCATTATATTAAAGATCATAAAATGTTTTAAAAGTATCTTATGATGGTTGATACACTTAACATTAAAATGTTTGTTAAATGTGTTTGAAAGGTAAGTTCTATGTCAAAAAAGTAGCAGGGTGGGATGTCATGGTTCCGGAAGTATCAGGGCGACACTTTGGCTCCAACACACCACCCGGATATGGATGACAATATGGTAGCTAACCAATTTTTGCTGCTATTGCATGTTGGAAATGTATACATTGGTTTATTTGGCTCAGCATCTTGCAGTACACAACTTTAAACTAAAGTTCCTAAATCCTGCAACTGCTCAACTATAAGCTTTGAGGTGTTTGGATGCAATGGTTTGACCGTAGCCAATTACCAAATCTTCTAATAAAGATCTTTAAAGATGAATCTCATAAGAGAGGTCCTTATGCTCTGTATACAATTGAATAAAAATGGATGCTTTTCATGGAAAGAAAATGGGTTACAATTGAAATGAAAGAATGGGCTGAGTTTTACATTTTTTTCTTTATTATTTTAGATTAATAATTTTAGGCAGAGCTCTTAGCAGCCAACCTCTTGTCCCTTTCTTCAGCAACGGACAGTTTGACTCCCTTTCCTCTGGGGAGGGATACGTAGGGCTTCTTCCTCTTGCCGATGATGAACACGTTGTTCAGTCTGGTGGCGAAAATGTGGTCCTGTGAGTCCTTGACGTGGACAATGTCGAAGGATCCTGGATGCCTTTCGCGGGACACAATGGTGCCGACACGCCCTAAATTACGACCTCCAGTGATCATGCACAAGTTACCTGAAATATATAACATATTAAGGTAAGACATGGATGGCTTCTTGTGGAAAATAGAGCAAATTTAGTGTTATATTATGAAAGAATGCAAACAGCTTCTGGGTTTGGTAATATGACATTGAATTGATCATATAACAAACAAAATGGGAATGTTAACGTTGGTTTTAAATGTTATATCAATGTGATAAAACAAAATTTATAGATAAATCTATGTATCAGTCCAGTTTGGGTTTCGAACTAACTAGAAATTACTTTATACCAGTAGTAAAATGGAATCATCATCAAATCCTAATTATTAGTATGCTCCATGTGCCAATATAGTTGAGGGGTGTGATTTGTAACACTACACACTTTTTGGAGAAGGATTTAGAGAAGATCTCATTTGTCCATGTCTCCTCAGACTGTATTTAATCATTTATATCATGGTTGGAGAACTAATACAGCAGCCAAAGGTGAAGTGTGAAAGTACACATTAATTGAAATTTAATAGTAATAAGTCATTTTCTTTCACACTATTGATCCATACTTGAACAATGAATAATTTATTGCAGTTGATACGTTGGTTTAAGCTACATATAGCCATTTAACATGCCTGTTGTAATTTTTTAATCTAAAATCTGAACATCAATAGATATAACTGTTCTATTATGAAAATAATACATACCTGAGTCAAATTTAATAAAATCAATAATCTTGGTAGTGGCAATGTCTAGACGGATTGTGTCATTGACCTTGATGAGAGGATCAGGATAACGGATTGTTCTGCCATCATGTGTGGTCAGGAAAGGGACATTCTTTGGTCCCATGCCTACTTTCTTAACTTTGCAAAGTTTGTACTGAAAACATAAAGAAAAGTTCACATAACATTAGAAAATAAGTACCAAGCAATTAATAGATGTATAATATTCTATAACCATTTGAGTCGACAAACACCACATCTATTAATTAATAGCACCTTGATGATCAAGATTTATCAAAAATTTATCTCTTACCTTGGCTTCCTCAGGAGAGATACGGTGAACAGTGAAGCGTCCTTTCACATCATAGATGAGACGGAACAGCTCTCCTGTCTTCTCGATACTGACGACATCTGCAAAATATCACAGCTTCACTTCAAATGTTGAAAAAATGAAAATTATAAGGCAAAATCACAGTGAATTGATGACTATTGTTAGGTATATTAGTATTTAAATAATATCTTATCTTAGAAATATTTAATATATATATACATGTAGATGTTTGTAGTATGGAATCAAAGAACTATGAACCTAATATTAGGTATTGAGGTGAGTCCATGAGTTTTGATTGGAGAAAACTAATAAATGTTCCGACAGATATCAATAATTCCATACAGTATCAGCCAAAATAATACTGTTACTAATTTATACCTGAAAAAAATTGGGGTAGGAATGGACTGGCCACAAAAATATATTTTAGAAAATTTGGCGTTATGAGAATATACTAAGCACAAAATTTTGTAATATTTCAACACTCCCTACAAATAGTCGACGCCTAAATTTTGAATTATTGATGTCTGTGCAGTCAGTTCTTTGGTTAAACATCAAAAAATATTGGCAACAAAAATCTACTTCACCGCTCCTTTGCAAGTATAACTATAAACGGCTAAAGTGAACAATCGCTACCGCAGATTGTGACATTGCAGACAATTTGTCTTAAGTTGGCAGCACAAAGCATAGGCACACACTAATACACTCACACACATTGGCATTTTAAAAAACGCACTGCCACTTTAACATATCTGTACGCACACTCAGAAATGACAAATGGTAATTAATAATAACAACACACTGGGTTTGAAACAATTTATT
>JAGVSQ010008715.1:0-14162 GCA_022683975.1 Rhyacophila evoluta | reverse complement strand
ATAAGAATAACGCACACTCTAGTGCACGCCAACCAAGGTCTTGGGAAGCTGCTACTGGGACACTGCTGGCACTCATGAAGAGCGCCTCACGTTCGTTACGCCACGGTATAACGGGTGTGGAGACGAGGCGGGTGGTGGAGGGGAAAGCAAGTGTCTTTTTAGCTACGGCAATGGCTTCCAAATGTCCAGTACAAATATATTTAAATTCAAATTATGCGAAATTTGCCTAACCAATTGTTATAATTGCCTGTACATATTATTGTTTCATGTATTACAAGTCAAATAGTATAAATTAAATACAGGAGATGCAAAAATAAAATAGATTACATATCCGAACGGATATCCTTTACTGACTGATATAACCTCTTCGAATACTCCCTCTCTTCTTTTCTGAGCCGTAATAATATCATCCATATAAATAATATATGCATATTTGTTTGTTTTCATCTTGGAAAAGTCATTGCACGTAGAAAAAGCTGGCGAAATCACATTCAGGCGCCCTTGTGCGGCGCACAATGTAGACATTGAAACGGCGCGGCTCTTTACATATAAGCTCTTCAATATGCCATTATTTTAGCACTGGATTATCACCCAGGGTTTTTCATTGTATAATATATATATAACAGCTCGATAATCTGAATAAAAAAACAACAATTAAATATACTGTTAATTCTATAGTAATTATTTTTATTAACATTTAAAAAACATTTTTTTTAATCTTTTGTCATAAATTTGTTCACAAAGATGTTTCTATTCCGTATGTAACACTGTCTGCAAACACGCGATCTATTAGTGAGGCTAAGCGTATTAATTACCACCATCACGACATGGTGAATGGTGCAACAATGCTCTCCACATCCTGTCCCATTACTCCAGTTTCCGAACAAGAGGATCTGACCATGGAAACCGTCATGATGTCGTGGCTTCCGTGACTGAAGGTTACTCGTGCATGTTTTCGCTGGTTCTTTTCATAGACCACGTGTCAAATCGGTGCTACTAGATTAAATATGTACATTACTTTGTATTATATTACAGTCTTTGCTCTGAAAGTGGACCATATGAATCTCAACAATGGATACCATATAATTTATTGTAGTATCCATATTTATAGGGTTTGATGCTGAAAGTGCATATATATTGATAATTTTGAGTGGCATCAAACAGTTTTTTCGTTCACGTTCGCTCCCAAAGTGGAGCAAATGAATCTACACAGTGTGAAGATATCATTCCGAAAGTGGACTAGATGGATCTCTGCAATATGAGTTTTTCACGAGAATTGTTTGTCAGACAACTACTCAACCCAATGGGCATCCAGTCCTGCCATTTTTAGATTTTTTAAATCCAACAGATAGGGAATCGAAGCCACATTCCCCGGATTACTAGGCACGCACGCTACCAACTATGCCAACCAAAGTGACATATAATAATGAATAAAAAATATATTGAATTATAGCTTGCACATATTTTTTGAGTACTTCGTAGAGTTCAGCACACACTTAAGTGCGTGGCAACCTACTTCTTGGGTAATTTATACTCCCGGGAAATTCCCGTCGAATAAAGTAGATCGCTTCTCGATATCAGATCTCCGGGAAACGCCTGATCAAGACCAGGTGTAAGGACGGGGCGGGTGGATGTTGAGCACATTAGGTAGTACTTCATAGAGTATCTTATATTTGTGAGTATACTTTATATTATGCAAATTTCATTTTTCTTTTTTTTTTGGCCCATCGTGCTTAGGCGCCCATGTGCGGTGCACAATTCGGAAATTATTATAACGCGGTTCTGGTAAGACTGTTTTGGTAATATTAATGGATTTATCATTATGACCACGACCGTATCAGAAAATATGACGAGGTTTCCTTATAGAGATGAAGTAATAAATACACATTTCTACAGTTGAATAGGTAATATATTCGTAACCTAACAATGCCATAAAATGGCGTCCAAATTGTGTTAGGCACGCCACTTTTGGCGGGAACACGATCATAATTCTGACAGCGGGGTTGCCAACTTCCGAAATTATAAAACACCGCACTTCACGGCGGTCGGGCGTTGTTAAATTTCAATTTTATTGTCACGTTTTGGCATTAACATCTACTTTATACGTCGCCATGTTTGGTAACAAACCCATCACATGATACAGTTAACGAACCCTAAAACAAAAATAAACTAACGCTAAATAAGTATAAATAAACCTGTTTAGTTATTCACACTTATCACATTTCCAACAAAAACAACAACTTGCCTCTTTAAAATGATTCAAAGCGTTTAATACGAGATAAATAAGTAAATAAATACGAGATATTAATTTAGCTACACGTTTTGAGTAAAATTCGGTGGCTTAAGTAGTAAGTGTGATTAGATTTTGTAAGTTGTCTTCCTGCAACCACATACAAAATTTAAAAAATAAAAACTTGAAGTTTAGATGTCCTACAAATTCGCTATTTTCTGGCAATGAATTCAAGAGGAAAAATAATATGATTTGAATATATCGTCCCTTTAAAAGTATAATTCGTTAAGTGCATGTTTGCCCAACATGACTTTTTTTGATAGATCCACTAATTTTTACAAGGCCTATAGTTCGCAAAAATCAGTTTGACAATAGGTATCTTATTAACGGAGAAATAACAGTGAAAAAACAATAATGGAGCGTAACTTAACAAATGAATTCTATATCGCAAAAAATATCTTAAAACCTTAATATCTCAAAACTGTAAAAATGCAGTTAATGAGATTTACCTTTAAAGGGGCGATTTGTAGATCTTGGTTAGGTTAGGTTAGGTTAGGTTTCACAAAGCACGTGAACTAAGAGCATAGTCAACAAAAAAATGTTCCAGACAGATTGTGTAGTGATGTTATATTAAAACCATAGACGCAATAATAATAAATTGGAATTAGCTCACGCGTCAATTCTGTCACCGAACCAATTCCATCGACAACGCAGACTCATCAGTCATTATCGGCGATAATAAAAAACAAATAAAAAATGAGACAAGATGGTGCCACACGACGCCATTTTGTACGATTCTGGCAGCCATGTCACGTATCCTCGTGGCGGGAAGGTAAACGTCCCATGTTTGAATGTACGAAGCTTGACACAGACGGATATGTACTGAAAAATTAATCAAACATATTGTAATCTAACTCATTTTTTTGTTGTTGTAATATCAATTGGCTCACGTTATTTCATTTATAATGGTTCATATGTATTTAAATGTTAAAAATGTATTTCCAATAAATTACGTGAACTTTTAGATAACAATGCGCGAAGTAGTTATGTTATGTTAAACTAGGTTACATTAGGTTAGGTTAGATATCTTGTTTACTGATAAATTATAGTATTACACATTTTGTAAATTGGCTAGGTAAGGATATATTACATTGGGTTAGGTTAGATAAGTAATGTTCACTAAATATGTAAGGTTAGACTAGGTTACATTAGGTTAGGTTAGTGTCATTCATGAAAAATATAACAATATAGATTTTTTAATTAGCTTCATTATTCTCTCATAATAAAATTCAAAATATTTTATATTGAAATGTGCAATGTACAAAATTTATCATCAGTCCATTTTGCATTTAAGCAGTACGTTTAAAGCTATATTTTCCCATAACTACACTACCTAATGTGCCCACCTTTTGTCCGCCTCGTCTTTATATCTGGTCTATCCCAGAGCTCTGATATCGAGAAGCCATCTACTTTATATAACGGGAATATCCCGGGAGTATATATAAATTACCCAAAACTTAGTTTATCACGCAAATGTGCTGAAGATAAAAGAAATATAATGATAAAAAAGCTATTTGAAAAAAAATAAAGACTTTTTTGGTCAAGCAGTTTATCTGAAGAGATCATCACGCTCGCCGTATGACGCCGAAAACTTTTTAAAAGCAATGAAATTGTGGTGAAGTTAGAAGAAAAAAAATCAGAAAAAAAGATAATTGAAAAAATGTTAACAAAAATAACCATAACTACATTACTATTTATAAACATGGAGGACAAATGATATTATCCTTCTGTGTCTAACTTTTCTTGAATTTAGCAAGGTTGCATTGGCAACACTGCAATATAGCTGTAGGTATGTACTATCAACTGCAAAATGCGGGACTCTAGAAAACCATACGCCATCTGAATTTTCAATAGGAGAGTTAGATTCCTATTTAGCTATTTGATATTTTCCAATACTCGAACCCGTATTCCATACAATCTAAAACGATTGTTTTATTTATTATACAACTAAGCCAATCGGCACGCCCGCATTTCAACGACGGAGATTGGTGGTTCAATCACGTTAGTTGCATAATGATTTTAACAATTCAAATATACAAGAATGGATGCCCAAATGGATTGAGCAATTGACTGACAAACTTTGTGTATTTTTTTAAAACTCTTCATATTGTGAAGACACATCGATGGCTTAATATGTACCCCAGCTAACCTAACCAATGGTCGAAAAAGCCATTTCATTCAGCTCGAATTTTTCTATGGCAATTTCGAAATACACACAATTAACAGCAAACGCCAGTCAACGACAAGCAACAACATACACATTTAATTTTTTGTTGATCCTGAAAATTTTATACTCAGGTAGTTGGCTGGTTTACAGATTTAACCGCCAATATGCGCCCTTTCAGAATGAACGTTTTTGTATTTTAGTCGTGTTTATAATGGTGTTATTAAATTAACTGGTAAGCCCGGAAATCAAGGCTTAAGTCCCATATTTAAATGAAAACTAAGAAAATAAAAATGGTACAAGACTAGGTGCATAGATGGATTGAACGATTAGCTGACAATCATCATGTAGAATAACGAGTCTTCATATTACAAAATTTCATATGCTCCGTATTTGAATTAAATTTTTGTATTATTAAAGTTGTTGATAATGGTGTCAAAACTGAAATAGTTTTCAATAAAACTTGTCGATAGATAATTAAATATAAATGTTGCACTCGAAACCTCCGGTATTAAAGCGTTGATTCGTACCAATCGGCCGTTGAGGCTATAGCTACTCTTGGGAAACACGCATTACGTTCGTTACGCCACGGTATATGCCCTAATATAGATACGTGGCGGATGATGGAGAGAAAAGCGAGTAAAATAGCTTGCTAAGTTTCAACACGCTTGAGTGCGTGGCAACCGATCATAAGCGATTGGGTGAAATATTTGTTAGTAAAATTAGTTAATAGAAACGTAATTGTTAATTTAATAAAAGTTTGATTAGCTTGTGAGAATAAGCTTTTGTGAAAGCTTGCGGCTAAGCTTTGTGCCTTAGCTTTCCTGAAAAGTGATCTTTCACAAATGTCAAATCTTATTTGTTCAATTTCCTTTACTATTATTCGTTGAATTTGGCGAAAATGTAGATAAGTATATCGAAGTGTTCGCCGATCTGAAAGGTACGTAAGCCGCCCCACTAATCCATTCAACCCTGCGGCAAAAGATGCTGTGTCACCTCTGATAAAATGAAGAAGACGAGGTGTATCTTTAGTATTTTTACAACCCTCAAGTCAGGGCAGAACTTCTGCACTGAATAAAATATTTAAATTAATTTCTCTCTGCACGAAATCAAATATAGATGTGGTTTTTAGTTACTGCTTAGCAACCTCATTACTTTACGTTTATTTAGTTTCCATTATTTTATTTCACGCTTGACTACATTTCAAATTATAAGTTGTAAATATCTACAATACGATAAACAAAATAATAAGACGACAAAAATTACGTATGCCTCCTAAAGTATGCTCACAAATATAAAATAATTTATGAAGTACTTTGAAAAATATGTGCAAGTTATAATTCAATATATTATTCAGTAATATATATCGCCTCGGTTAGCGTAGTTGGTAGAGTGCAGACCTAGCAATCCGGATAATGCGGGCTCGATGCCCCATCTGTCAGATTTTAAAACTTCAAAAACGCAGGACTTGATGCCCATTAGGTTGAACAATTGTATGCTTAACAATAATCGTGGAAAATACTTTGCCAAGACGTCTTCATATTGCACTTTCTGAGTGGATATCTTCACACTATATAGAACCATATGCTCTACTTTAGGATGTATATATATTAAGAAACGTATAGAATACAGAGTAATACTTCAAAAGTAACTTTAAAGTTTAAATATATATACATCTAAAGAGAGAATTCAATAAAAAAAAAAAAAAAGCCCCCTGACAGAATTAAACAAATAGCATCCACCTAAACTCACCTCACTCAAGTGGAATATATTAATAACCAAAACGATCAATAACCTCATTAAAATTTAGTTCTGCATCTTTGTATTCTTAAAAATCCGGCAGCTATAAGATTTGAGCCCGTAACATTCATCTGCGAAGTGCGTACGTTAATTTATATTCAATATAACGAATGAAAGAAATGGACGAATATAGATAACATCAATAAAGTAGACAATATAGATGCCACATGCTGTCTCCAGAGATCTGTAATCCAGTGGTCTTGAAGATCAGATTAAGACTGTCTTGAAATAACTGCAATATATGGCAGAGTTCAGTGATGGTTTGTAATATATTACATGTTTATTTTAGCTTATCCTTACACTGTAGAGGTAATAACCAATAACACGTACAGTGATTTGTCGAAAAATATTGTCACAAATTAAATTAAATATTTTTTTTCCAATTCGAGCCTTGCCTTTCCTTTCAATCGCTTTCTCTCACCTGAGGTTCAGGTGATAGAAAGTGGTTCAAAGTAGAATCGCCTTGGCGCTCTCAACTGAGGTACTGGATATGTACTGAATAGATACAGGGTACATAGAAAGTAGGTAGCTAGTGCCTCTCTAAGGGCAGTAAAGAAAGGCCCGACACGCAGCTGAAAGGAAAGGAAAGTGTGATGTGGAAAATGCGACAAAAGCTCCGTGGGACAGTAGGAATATTTGCATTTCAGCCTGAAAAAATGAAAGCTTTTTTTAAAAATTTCTTTCGCATTCTATACTACATCCGTTACCAATAACAAAAATTATCGCTTTTATCACTTTTAGTTCTCATTTCTGTCACTTTGTCACTTTCCTTTAATTGAATTAAATTTTTAATTAAAAAATATGTATGAATCAGTATATATATTATATTTTATATGGAATTGTATTGATTTAATGAATATTATAATATCAAAAGCCTGAAGCATGGAAATCTACAATAACCCTCTCATATACATTAATATCAAAGCAATAATTAGACAACCTAAAACCCTACAAACAAAATTACAAACCAGCGTCCGTATGTAACACCTTTGTATTTTAAACAGACACTCTAACACATTTAATGAAACTACGCACACGACAATTGCGCGTATTAAAATTCCGCACGTGTCAATTACGCATATAAAAATAATTTTATATCCATCGTCATATTTATAAGAATTTGTTTGAACCTAGTCACATCATATAATTACTAGAAAACGCGTTTTTTTATACCATGTTCGCTTGCAAAGTGGACTATATAGATCTACACAGGTTGAAGATATCAACTCCGAAAGTGTATTATTTGGATATCTGCAATGTGAAGATGTTTTTACAGATAATTTTTCACGAGAATTATTTGTCAGACAATTACTTAACTCAATGAGTACCCAGTCGTGCATTTTGAGATTTTTTAAATGCGGCAGATAGGAAATCGAACCCGCATTCGCCGGATTGCTCGAGATATTGGCTGTGTTGTGTTTTGTTAAACTTTCAATAACTTTTTTAGATACAGCTTAAGCAAGTTACTATTTATATTATCGAATTGTTATTGGGAAAATATATATTTAATGGAAGATCTGACATCTACAACATTAAGACCAAGTTTTGTACTCAAAACAGTATATCTGGATTTACACAGTTTCAAAAGAAAAATGTAATTTTGATAATCGCTCTCGCGCCATTCTGTTAGAACCTGCAGGTTTTCAAGCTGTGAAGGCACTCGGGAATTCCACAAAAGGTGCCTACTTTTCTCGCCACAGTCTTAAAAGTTGTTCTCAAAGCGTGTTCCGCACCAAGTAGCTGCTTGTTGAAGTGTTTTTTTTTTGTATATCTGAAAAACTGAAATGATTGGAATGGGACACCAATTTGAAATCATTATAAGATTGGACAATTGAATAATTTTAATAAATTTTAAATTGCATTTCGTTTAAAACTTATTTTTTTTATACATATAAGTTTTAAGTACTTAAATCTGTCTCATCTGCAGTGTATCAATTCAGGAAATGCAGATTCGACTCCCCATCTGTTGGATTTAAAAAATCTAAAATGCATGACTGGATGCTCATTGGATTGAACAATTGTCTGACAAACAATTCTCGTGAAATATAATCTGCTAAAACATCTTCACATTGCGAAGTTTTATATACTCTACTTTAAATCCATATGTTTTACTTTGGAAGCGAACATGGTATAAACAAATCTTTGTATAGCTGTTGAATATCATCCAGTAAGCTTTGGTATTGAAGCACGCGCGTTTACCAATCAACCACTGAAACAATTACAGTATATATACCAAAATGTATCACATCATTATTTTCAACATCGAAAAATATACATATTTTTGTAGTAAATGTTTCCATACTATTATTATCAATAGATTTATTAAAATATAAATAATATTTATTCATTTTTTATGTACATGTTATAAAATTACAAATTATAAGTTTAATAGATTTACAACACGATATATATATGATTATAACAAAAATATGAAAAACATATTAAAAGAGAACACATAAAAAATAAAGGCAATATTGTAAAAATATAAGAAAGAAGAGAGTGTCTATCAAATAAATTAGACTGACGTTATTCTAATAATGTATATAATAGCGTCCATCTAAACTTACTCTCATAAAGGTGGAAGATATCAATATCAGAGACAATCTTGTTATAGTATAGTTATAGATATCACCGTTTGGTCGGTGCCTCGGTTGGAAGACGTTGTCTGAACCTCTTGAGGTTTTGGGTTCAACGATCACCTAGTCGTAGCCACATCTTGAGATTCTGCCTCCTCCTCATACCTGAAATCAGCCCCATCCAACGGTTTTTCACCGCGACGCCCCGTATTTAACACCTTGTGGTATGTTACAATCCAATTAAAATGCCTACGTAGATTACGTTTTAAATGGGTTAAGAAGTTTTACAATGTTTTAGTAGTAGTTATGAATTATGATAAGTTATGTTGATTCAAGTTAAGTTTGAATAAGTCAGGTTAGGTAAGGTTAGGTTGAGCAAGTTGACAACCTTTAGAAAACGTTATTTTTGTTTCTTATATATCTGGAGAAACCTTCATTTATTACTCCAAACTATTTGATATAGATACTCCGAATATCATTGATTAGACGGAAATAGCAATAATGCAGTAATGAAAAATAGTCCACCGATAAGAATAAACTTAAATAAAAGCTTTTTAAAAAAAGCTGTCTTTTTCTATCCAGTGAACTAACTTTAGATTCTATTCTTTAAATATTTTATAGTTTGATTATGAATTATATTATATTGTTATTATTATCAGAACCAGGGATGAGCTGTGCTAATTTCTAGATTGTGCACTGCACAAGGGCGCCTGAATATGATGAATGCCTTTTTATAGAAATAGTGTAATACATTTGTCAGTATTATCTGCGTTATATGATATTTGAATATTAAAACAAGTATACTTGATAGAAATGTAATATGGTTAAAAAGCTATAAATACAAAATAGAGTTAATATATATAGTATTATGTATAAACATAGTTAGTTTTGCTTATTAAGATTTCATTTTTCAATCATTAATCTTACATGAATGCTGTTAAATTGTAAATTTTTGAATGAAAATATTAGATTTATTAAAATCTATTTTTTGTGTTTATAATTGGAAACTAAATTGATTTAAATTCGTTTTGAATGTTGCTCTAGACCTTAATGTGTTAACAGGAGGATCACTATATGTTGAGCGAACAACAGAGACAAAATTGAAAATCAATTGTGGTTCTTATTAGCGACAGTGAAAATAACGACGGTAAATAAATCACTTATGAAGTATTTAAATAAATTCGTGATCATCTAAGCCATATGCTCCATCTATCAATGAATCAAAAACCATTTTTTACACACATTTGCTTGCGTTATTAATTAATATACTTATTTTGATGAATATATATAATTATCTATTAATTATTCACAATGAAAATTATTTTTAAACGTAGAATAAACTAACTTATAAACAAACGAATCAGCTTTTTTATATACTTGATAAATGTATAATATTTATACGAAACACGTGTTAAAAATACATATTACAGTTTATTAGATTAATTTTAAGTTAAAAAAGAGTTTAATTATGATTAAATACAATATTTTGCTTAAACATTTGTATTCGAATAGTTTAAAAGAAAGAAATTCATATGTTCATTAAGCACCTTTAATATCAATTTTAAAAATAAGTTTAGGACCTACAATCTTTGTCACCGAAGCCCATGTGTTTATAAGAATAATGTCTGCAAATAAATAGTCACGAATTTGTTAATACAATTATATAATTCGTTTTATTTTATATTCGGGGGATGAAAAATGTCAAGATACCTTCCTTATAATGGTAAATATTTATATTAAAACCAGATTAAAAATTCCAAGACACGCTCTTCGTCTTATATCACCTCAAAAAAGTGGCAAAAAAGCCCCCATACTCCACAGCAGCTTTTAAGGGTGAAGCTTTCAGTTGCAGAATTTTAAGTATCCCAAAGAATGCAATGTTGAGGTTGTATTATAAAAATACAAAATAAAACTAATACAAATAATATGCACTTGCTACGAACTTGCACCGAAGACGGCGAGACGCCTTCTCTCTTGATTTTAAGGCTTTCAGGAATAAATTACTTGAGTGTTGTACTAGAAGTTTGTAAGCTTATTTTTATCTTTATTGTCTGGATGAATTTTCACTATCATTGTTTGTGCATCAAACCAATTGACGCTGTAAAGAATTACAAGAATTATGACGGCATTTGTGTCAACTAAATATACAAATATATCTCCCCGGTAGCGTAATTGGGAGCGTGCGCGCCTAGAAATACGAGGAATGCGGGCTTGATACCCCACCTGTTCAATTTAAAAATCCAAAAGACTGGATCTCCATTGGGTTAAGAAATTGTTGATAAAAAATTGTCTGTAAAAATAATAATGTTAGTGTGCGGGTTAAAAAACACTACGATTACTTCTTCTGGGTGTGTATTTTTGATTGGGTGTCTTTGTCATATCAAATGATTAATGTTTTCCAAGCATTTTATGCAAGAAAATGAAAAAAATTCACGTGGTTTGGACGTTTTCTGCCTAACTACGTCCAATTGGTTAAAGTAAAAGTATTAAGCATTCAATGTCTCCCCGATAGGATGGTTGGTGTATGCGTCTAGCAATCCGAGGAATGCGGGCTAGATTCCCCATCTGTCGTATTTAAAAAATCTAAAAATACAAGACTGGACTCCCATTTGGTTGAGAAAAAGTCTGACATAATAATTCTCGTGATAGATAGTCTGTAAAGACGTCTCCATATTGCGCAGATACATATACTCCTCTTTCGGAGTGGGTATCTTCACACTGTGTAGATCCATATGCTACACTTTAGAAGCGAACATGGTATACAAAGAAGAAGAAGAATATACGCTTTAATTTTTTATGAAAACCTCCTCTAAACGATCTTCATGAATACGTATTTAGGTAGTTAAGTTTTTAAAGGCTTTACGACGCCGGTGAGACTAATGTATGCCTCTGAGGGACCATCCAATCATCGAGCGATATGCCTAGCCCATTGCCATTTTTATATTTAAGTGCATTCATCATATCCCACACTTTTATTTAATTTCTAAACTACTCTATTTCAATTTTTTTTTGTATTTACAACATGTAACAACGTCAAACGTAGCAAAATTATTAGGATGTTTGAGCTGCTTAATTTTGTCTTAACTCACATCCGTATTGTTGTAAGTTTTTACATTCGTAGTTATCTAATGCCAAGCTTATCTATATGTTTCAAGCTTGTGAGTTATTTCAGAACAGGTAGGAGCTGTGTTTTTTAATTACAGTTTGAACGATACTATCAGTTTTATCTCCGCGACCAACGCTACTGAATCTTGGTCCTTTCTTAAAATCCTCTAGTTGACATTTTAAAAAATGTTTAAAAAAAACATCAATAAAATTCATTTAAAATGAAATGGAATTTTTAATAGTCTTACGAATAATTGAAAAAATGGTAAATAAACAAGATAATCGTTATTAGCATTTCACGCTGTTAACACGAAACAACGAAATACCCCAGTGTAGTATTTTAAGGGTTAAAACAAAATTGAATTTAGATAGTACCAAATAGCTGGTGAATTGGGTTGAGCAATTGTCTGACAATCAATTCACGTAAAAAATAATCTGTCAAGACGTCTTCACATTGCGGAGATCCATATATTCACACAGTGTAGATCCATATCCGCCACTTTGAGAACGAACATGGTTTATAAATAAAAAAATTATTATCAAATGTTTGAGAAACACGATCGCGAGAAAAAAGTTAACCCCATTCACAAAAATCTCGGCTTATATTTAGGACCGAGTTGGCAGCTGATTGGTTTAGTACTTTGGTACACACCGATCCTCTAGTGGCGTCTGCAGGGGTTTCCCCTTCGATACCAGGTGGGATGAAAAAAACTATGCAATGTTTACTTGGCCATTTTTTCACACGACTTCATTATTAATCAATCATCGTTCTCCAGACTATTACAACGAAAGTAATATAATAAATATATATAATGCATCGAATAAAAGCATGCACACAAACATATTTTTTTACAAATCGACTCTGGGAAGAAAAAAGGACGTAAGCCACATTACAAATTATGCACAAAATACGTTTATTCGATGATTTTGAGACAAATTCAAAACATTACATGTTAACAATCTTGAAGTGCATGAAGACTAAAACTGGTATTTTATTTACTCGTTATGATATTAATTTAATACGTTATTTCAGAGAAATCAATAAAATTGATCAAGTGGAGAGTTACGTCCTTCTTCCTTTCAACAGTTGAATATTAAATGGCGCATGGAGATAAACAACTGACTCCAGACCACCTCAGTAGCCAATTTATTACAGGCCACGTTAGTTTTGCCACCAAACTGTCTCAGTTTGGTCTTCTTTACCAGCCAATATTTCTTAGTGACTCCAGAGCAGGATACTAATCACATTCTGTGTGAATATCCCATAATATGTACTAAACAACAAGAGTTACTAAAATCGTATATCTTATTTATGTAATGTGGTATACGAGGTATTGCTTTATCATTTTCCATATTTATTTGCGATATAACTTCCGTTGTGTACGAAAGTTTTTTCGGTAACAAAACAATGATGCAAAAGTCTAAAGCAAATCCAATATTGAATTATTTTAAAAGCTCGAAAAGCTTGGGAGAATTACTTTTTAATAATAACCACTTTATATTTGTTTTCGTTCATCTGTCATAAACGATGTATTTAGTTATAGTTGGTAAAAAGTGTGATTTAAAAATTTCTTTTGAAACACCCAGTGATTAGTGTCTTCATAACAGTGAGTTTTTTTCTGTGAGTATGAGTGAGAGAAGGCTATGTTTGCAGTATTGGTAGTTGGCAGAGAAAAAGGGATGGTATAAGTCACAGTTCCCAAGAGACGACATACGTCCCGGTAATGTTGCCACACTCAAGTGGTACTATAACACTAATCCCCATATAAACATTGATACATGTAATAGTATGAATACACGAACATGGTAAATTCTATTTTACATCATTGCAAATATTTCAAACAATTTAAGAAAAAATATAAAAATTCTACCAAATATACTTTGCACAAATATAAATGACTCCCCGGTAGCGTAGTTCGTAGCGTGCGTGCCTAGCAATCCGAGCAATGCGGGTTCGATTCCTCATCTGTCGGATTTAAAAAACCCAAAAAATGCAGGAGTGGATGTCCAGTATTTGTCTGACAAACAATTCTTGTGAAGAATAATCTGTGAAGACGTCTTCACATTGCGGAGATCAATATATTCCTCTTTCGGAGTGGATATCTTCACACTGTGCAGATCCATATGCTACATTTTGAGAGCGAACGTGGTATAAAAAAATAATACTATGTACTTAACCTCTTTACGGTCACGCTATAGAGCGACCACTCAGCAACACAGTGACGGT
>JAGVSQ010008714.1:0-14163 GCA_022683975.1 Rhyacophila evoluta | reverse complement strand
ATCTTAGTTTTAAGTGATAATTATATAAGCTGTGACAGTAATATAATACTGAGATGTTAATATTTTGGTTTTGCATAAAATTTTTAGTACAATAAACAAAAAAATATTGTAATATTTAAAGTGCTTTAGTAAATATGTTCATTTTCGCAAACGTTAAGCGTTTTTTGCAAATTTGCCAAAAGTAGCCCGCAGGTTTAGTGTTAACTAATATAGATCTTTAGTACTTATTAATAGCTTCAATGCTTAGGCAAATTATGCAGTGGAAATTAAATGAGGACCCATCGATCTGCGCGACTATGGGCGGGTTCCGGATACAGGACGGGTGAGTAAACGCCAACAATGGTGGGCGGTGTGGAGCTTTTAAAAGGTGACATTAATTCGAACTTATTACCTGGCCGCCCACTCGCTCCCCGTCCAACACCCTGCCGCCTAAATAATTTCCATATTGTTTCCCACATCGAAATGGGAATATTAGATTTGATCAGAATGTTCCGGCGACATCAAAGAACCATGGTGGATCGCTTACCATTTTTGGAGTTAATTAAGCCATAGGGAGGTGCTGATTTGACATAAAGGCATCATTCAATAGATCACTCGAAATTATTTAAAAAGTTTATCCCTCAATGTATCGCACATAGACATTCATTACCCTAAACTATAACTCAACTTTATTATATATTATAATGAGGGGGTTAGTTCCAAAGTGAACTTATTCCATTATGCCAAAATTGAAAGAAGAATAGTTTGAACAAGTATTTTTTGTATTAAAAAACCGGTTCCATGAAAACTGCACACATGACATCTGCGCACACATTAAAGTGCTCACACTAACACAGAAATTAATATTAAGACATTTTATACTTAATTTACGTAATTATAGTATGAGTAGGTATCATTGAAATAAAAATCTACCTATACTATAATTAGTGAGTGTGAGCACTTCAATGTGTGCGCAGATATCATGTGTGCAGTTGTCTGCTTACCAAAAAACCATATAGCATCTTTTTCAATGTTAATTAATTTACTATTTTGCATGCTATATCGTTTTGCTATACAACAAAATACTTGAAAAAACTTGTTCAAAAACTTCATTTTTAAGTTTAAAGTACATTTTGAAACTATGCCTTTTATATAAGCTTCATCAAATTCAAAAAAAAGTTTCACCATAGAATGGAGGCGCCCTCGTATAAATAGTTTTTTCAACCACCCTATTCACAAATTTTCACTGATTTATAACTGATAGATTTTATAAATACTCATTTTTCTCAAAGTATTTTATATTAGAATCTTAAATTTGCATAATATACTTGTTCCCAATATGTATTTATCATTGAAAGAAGAAAATTCTTGCAAATTTATTTCGTTTTTCGTACAAAAACGCACCCACTATTGAGGCGCCCTTGTGCGGTGCCAAATATGGACATTAGGAAGGCGTAAGTCTGACTTCATTGCTTGGAACTCGATCTTCTTTGTAAGCATTTTGTATTATCCAATTGGTACATATATTTTTAACCGTGTCCACTCTGAAAATGGAGCATAGATTTTTTATGAGAACTTGTCAATGTTGCATCTTTGGCTTAAAGAAAACAAGCATTTGTCTGTCTTGAACTCACAACCTTTTAGCTACCAAGAGGACAAATCTAGGTAATTCAACTACTAATTCTATCCACTTTTCAACAATTTTTCAATCTTCCAATAAACATTGTCAACATATTTTAATTTATTATAATATTTATAACATCATATGTACATAATTTAGTCTCCCCGGTCAGCGTAGTTAGTAGCGTATGCGCTTAGAGATTCGGGGAATGCGGGCTCGATTTCCCATCTAATCAGATTTTTTAAAAAATCTAAAAATGTAGGACTGGATACCCATTGGGTTGAGATATTGTCTGACAAACGATTCTCGCGAAAAATAATCTGTCAAGACGTCTTCACATTGCGGAGATCCATATACTCCTCTTTTGGAGTGGATATCTTCAACCTGTGTAGATCCATATGCTCCACGCTGGGACCGAACATGGTATAAACAGCATATTTATAAAATACTTAACTCTCAGAGATATTGATATCATATAAAAAATTCAATGATCACTAATACTATCAAAGAACAGTGCTTGATGGTAACTGATTTAAATCACAAACTACTAGTTTTTCCAACCCTCTACATCGATCGTTATATTAAGTACTGCTATTATAGTTGAAGTGACGTTTTTACGAAGTCTAAAATCATACAGTAACACTGTATCTGCATTCTTACTATTTAAGTATCATTGAACGATTGATGTTGATCAAGAAAAGTTGAGTAAAACTATAGTGAGAAGCTTTGTTTCAACAGTTGATCAACTTTTTAGTGGATCAATAAAAATTTAAGCCAATCAAAATTTAATGTTTAAGCGATTATTCATTCGCTATTTGTTATTGATTTTCGCAAGGTTGAATTTTAAGTTGAAACTTGTAAACTTTAGTTGACTGTCAAGTTCGCTTTCAACTCATAAAGCTACGCGTGAATATAACGCACAACTGCTTTCAACGTCATTTTAAAACTGAAGTTGTGGATTACTTCTTTTGAAATGTGTAAACGAAAAACTGATTTAAGTCATATCTAAATATTGTTGACCAACTATCGTCAGTCAATTAAACTTGACTCGTGGAAACGCGGCTTGACAAAATAGTTCAAAGTAATTGCCATGCGACAGAAATTTTTATGCCCATATAGAGAATTGGTGTTATTTAAAAACATAATAAAATAATTTAAAACTGATTTAGTCGTACTAAATGTATCTAAACAGTATATTCAAATCCCACTGGATCAAATATATTATTAATATTATAATTTATTATGCCGTCGGTGTTTGTTTAATATCGCGCATGAGCTTATAAGTTTAAAAAAGGTTTTTTAGCGCTTTTAGTTGAACAGTAAAAGCTGCATTCGATGGCACACAATTTTTCAATTGATCAATATGCTGCTGCAGTCGGTTAAAATTAATATCGCCAATCATCTCTACAAAAGAAGTAAGCTAAATCTCATACTCCTGAACTTTTTTAGAAATGGTTATTTCGCGGTATTACACTCTCACCGTCGATACATGATGCACGGTATTGAAAAGACTACAACCAGTAGCAAAATAACTCTCGCTGATAATAATTTCTCTCAAAATACTCCCACAGACATTTGAAGATACTTTTATCAAATAATTAAAACCAGAAGATAATTATGGTAAATCGTAAATTAATTTTACAGACGAATAGTAATATGATAAACGCGGAGGCGTGAAGATACCCAGGGGTGTGTAACCAGGGGTTAAAGAGCCAGGGATGGGTTTGAGGGTGCCCTTTGATCGCGCTGCTCTTTTGTCAACACAATAGCGCTCATCCGTAAATTCTTTCCACTTAACTGGAAATATAACGATAATTAACTTGTCTAGGAGGTGCCGTGTATAACGAAGCTAATGGATGATGTTTCTATGGTTTTTTCGTAGCTACTGTTAGCAGAATATTAAAATTGTTTCACTATGTATGTTTGTCTTGTTAAATAAATTAAAAAATATATTTCGTAAAAATGTTTTTCGAGAAATACAAAACTTTCACATAGAGCTTTCGATGATTTTTTGAATGCTCGATATCAAGCCTTTACATACAATACCGTGTATTAAAAAACATCTGAAACTGTTCTGCCTGTTAGTATTTTAAGCATTTAATTGCCTTTGGTGTTTATTGATAAAGGTTCAATATTCAGGTGATTTCGTACGTGAAATAATTACTTTGTTACCCAATACATATTTAAAGTCGAGCACAATCTCGATATGCAGATTGTGCACCACACAAGGGTGCCAGAACATTATGGGCGTCTTTTTATAAGAAAAATTAAGTAAAATGGCCACAATATTTTACGTATAATGATATCTGAATAATTAAAATAAGCATACTATAAAATATACGATACTAATACAAAATACTTATATATAAAGTTGAACACGTTCATGTCATAAGTAAGTACACATTTCAATATAATTGTCCTTCAGTATTTCAGAAAAAATTTGAAGGGGTTAACGCAAAAGACTTTTTGCATAAAGGCGCCTTCTACCCATGACACAGCACTGGTTACACGTATAGATTTATCTAGGTGCAATGCGAATACGTGTTTTGACAGTGTACATTTCAATATAATTGTCATTCAATATTTCAGGAAAACTTCGAGGGGGCTTAACACAAAAGACTTTTTGCATAAGGGCACCTTCTACCCACAACGCAGAACTGGTTAAGCTTATAGATATCTAGATATATCTAGATGTAATGCGAATACGTGTTTTGATCAATTGTATGTCATGTGAATTGATTATCAGCCAATCGCTCAATACAATAATTATACGGTTCTTAACAGGCACATATTTAACTCTCTTTTTTTTACTTATATTTTTAAAGTATACTTGTTTTAGTTGAGCAAATATCGTAGCATGAAATACTGGCAAATTTATTTCATTTGTCTTGTAAAAAGGCGCGCATCATATTCAGGCGCTCTAGTGTGGTATACAATCTGTACACTACCATGGCTCGGCCCCGGTGAAAACCCAAAAATGTAATGGAATTCAAGAAGTGTGTAATCTGAAGCCAGGACTTGACTCCAGGTATTGACGATGATGATAAATAATATTTTAATAATTTTATCTGTCGTATACGTCACTTAGTAATCGCTCACTCTTTCATTAAATATACAATCCCTTTTGAAGAGTGAACGCTCACTGTAAATTCCATTGAAACTGTAACTCGAATTGTGTGTCTGTCGATACTTCGCGTATCTTTGAGATATGCCAAGAGAAAATTATATTCAAGTATTAAATACTTACCAGTTAAACTATAAAAACTTTGAGATGTATTTTTTTTATACCATATCTATTTCAAAGTAAACCATATGGATCACCGCAATTTGAAGACTTTTATTAACAGATATTTGAGAATTGGTCATAACTCAAAAAATAATATATATCTTGTCAACGAAAAAAAATTGCTACAGTTCTTTATATATTTTGCTATATCTAATCTTAAAGTGGACCAAATGGATCTTTGTGAAATATGGAGTTGTACTTTTCGCTCCTTATTCTTCTTTATCGTCATTTTTTCAGGATAATAATCATTCATAGCCCAATGGCTTAATTCTTTTGGGCAACCAGTCCAGTACCCATGATTTTTTTTTAATCCTTAGCTGTCTGATAGTCTGCAAAGTGCATCACCAACCTACCCGAAGTCATGCCAATACGAATAACAATGATTACGTTCAACGAAATTGCTTTGGTTAGTGATACATTCCAACTGAGTAAGGGCGAGCTTAAATAGATCCCATTGTATGATTTTAGAATAGGATATGTCAAACATTATTGATAGGCTCTATTTCTTTTAATATTTTCAAATTCTTTCTTTATTATTATTTTAATTTGCCGTTAGTTTTACATTATTTACTTAGTTTTGCAAATGTTTTATTTAATAATTATGTGTATTTTATAATTTAAATTCTTTTGTCGTTTTTCTATGTTGTATTATGTGTGCTTTAAATCAACAATCTGTAATGCTCTCAACGAAATTTTCAAAAGTTCTTAACTGATTACTTTGAAAATTTGATACAACGTTGCATTTAAATACGCGCATGTTTTTATATACATAAAATTATATAAATGACACAACTGCGACAGGTAAAAACATGCTTTTTTGAAAAACAGCGTCATTATTTTTAACCACACTGAGCCACAGCAACGCATGGCCGGGTACAGCTAGTATGAAATAAAAAAAAAAACAAATAACCTTTAAAACTGCAACAAGTAAAAATGACAAACAACTATAACCATTATAAAAGAATAGAACTATAGAAGATGAAGAATAAAGTGACAATTTAGAAACAAAAAAAATATTAATTTCGTAAATTTGCCATGGCATATTACATGGCTCGGGTTCCATTAATTACAGTAATAAGTGAGAAAATTAATAACATTTCTACCCCCTCCCTTGCTCTCGAGATACCCCACCCACCATCATTTCTATAACCTGCTTGACACGACATCTATGGAAATCATTTCACAATTAAGATTATTACATTCCGTACGGTATAAAACACCATAGTCAAAACGGTGCTCAAAACAAATCTATTAAAAATAAAATATTTTAAATTTCGAACAATATTAAATTATACTGACTGATATTTGAGTTTTTCGAGAATTTCGAAATTAGAACATAATTTTGTATCACCAAATAAAAACAAAACAATGCAATGCAAATATCGTTGTTAAAGGATTGATTTGTAAAGTATTCCAAATTTCAAATGTTCAATAGATAAAAAACAAATTTCATTTTAATGCATGCATGTAGTTTTAGCATTTGACTGTGGAAAGTAAATTGAACGTAACCCACACAGAAAAAAATTTACAAGAGGTGTAAAAAACGTTTATTTAATGATATTAAGCCAAAGTTAACACATTAAATAGGCACCACCTTGAAGTGCATGAAGACTAAAATTGTTTTTTTATTGATTAGATATGATATTAATTTTAATAAATTATCTAAGAAATACTAAAAAAAATGATTAGATGGAAGCCTCTTTTCCTAGCCGCATGTTTCACAAGAAATCCTTTTTTCAAACTTCTAAGCTAATTTTAGATACTAGTTTGGCATTTTAGCTTACACCTTTTTGATAGAACATGTATTCAGTTATATCCATTAGATTATGGAATAAAATCTATTTTGAAAGATTGAAGGCTACGTCTTTTTTCTTTTTCACAGTATTGTATAAACTATCTAATTAATAGAAAACCCGTTTTGTTTTTTCAAGTCACGTACTGTGAATATTCGACAAACCAATCCTTTAACGATGATATGTTGTAAAAAGCATTTTTTTTAATAGGCTCTCTCAGAAAGTAATGGTAGATAAATAAAACACAGTGTAAATATATCCACTCCAGAAATGGAACATGTTGATGGCGAGCATTATAAAGACTTCTGTCGTCAGACTTTTTCTCGAGAATTGTGTATCAACCAATTACTTAACCAATCAAGCATTCAGTCCTGCATCTTTGGTTTCTTAACCATCAGTCAATTTTCCAACTGATTTTAAAAATATAATTTCAAAGCTCATGAATTCTTTCAGTGTGTTGTTGCCAGACTTCCAAATACAGATTTTTTCACGATAATTGGTCGTCAGGTCGTCAGTCAATTGTTCAACTCATTGGGTATCTAGTCTCGTATTTTTAAATTCATTTAAAATTTAAGCATCCATCGGAACACTCGGAAAGTATCTGACATGTATATACACACGTTTATATCTCGGCTAACAGGAGAGCAATATATATTACTTTAAAATCACATTATTTCAGGGTAATTTAGTGGGTAAGCGTTCATATCTATCAACTGGACTAAGCTGGAAGTTGCAGGATCAAGCTCTTTATTTGCACAAAATAGCAGCAGAATGTCATACATATTTCAGAGCAAAATGAGAATTTTAACTCAGTCCAACTAATAACTTGCTAATAATTTGTCTAAATACTTATTTACTGTAGTTATATTGTATATTTTTATATTATTATTAACACAAATAAAAAAATAAATCAATAATATATATTTGCATTTTTATTCTATCCAAAATACACCTTTCCTATTTTTCTCCCGATCTCGCAATATTAAATTATTAATAATGGCAAAGAGCACGTCTCTAAGAGTAGAAACGCGAACAATATTCGGTTTTGCTACAGAATCACGTCATATTCTTCAACAGTGGCACACTAAATTATTTTCACTAAGAGGAAAAGTTAATAAACAAAAAATGAAAATCATAATAATAAATTTCCAACCGGAAGAATTTTGGCGTCCTGTAAGATCGTCAAGATTAGAATAACAATTGATTCTTCCAAAAGCAGATAAATACACTTAATCTTTAAGTTACGTTATTAATTTGTTCTTAAATAAGGGTAAAGTATCTTTTTTGAATATACGGTTTTACGTTGGCCACTTTGCACTCACACAGTCATTTCATAGTTGATTTTGAACTATCTGACTTCACAATTCTTAACTGATCCCGTTGTTTTGCTTCCAGGCTCTATCAGTTTGGTCTCATAAAATCTTGTATTTGCTTATGTGACATTTTGAAGGATTTTAAGCAACCCCTTTGGTAGTGTTTCCATATTTCTGTTGAAAGAGTTTTTCAAGCAGGTTTGAGTATTTGTTAAAACGATCTACTATTCAAACCTGAATAGTACGAAAGATATTTTTTGTCTTTCAAAAATAATCAACATCTTATGACAAGTAAAAATGTATTTTCTCAGCAAGTTTCGACGATAACGAGGATTCGTTAAAGTATATATTTACATCCTCCAATGCATGCTAACAAAAGTCGTCGGAAGCTGCTCCTGAAATAATTCTGACACTTTGAAGAGTACTTAGAATTTATTTAATAAGTATGAAGAAATGTCAAATATAGATATATCGACTATGAAAAAGAAAAATGACCCAATCCTCAGTTTTTCAAATTGGAATTTTTGATAATCACAATGTATACAACGTAATAAACGTTCTATCATATGGATGAAACCTGTAAATGCCAAATCAGTATCTAAATTTAACACTAAAGTTTAAAAAAAAGTAGGGCGTTTCAAATTTGCGACTAGGAAACAAGACTTCCAATACATCAATTTTATTGGTTTTTCCAAAAATTATAATAAAAAATATTTAAAATTATTCAAAATACAAAACGGCCTCTGTATCTGAACATAATTTTTCGGATTATTTTTTTTTACTATGTCTGCTTCAAAAGTGGATCATATGGATCTACGAAGTGTGACGATATCCACCACAAAATCCGGTTGAGCTACTGCCTGATACTCAATTCTCTGTCAAGATATGCTTTCACACTGCGTAGATCCATATACACCACTTTCGGAATGGATAAATGTGAATTATTATGTTTTCATTTTTGTCTCTTATCGAGAGATCGATGAAAATTGGTTTCTCGCAGCATCAATCGAAATACCTACCATGCTTCTTCTTCCACGGTCCTTCCTATCGCAGTAAACGTTTATTTGACTATCAATATAGCACGCCACTGTATTTATATACAGAACACGTATCTCTAATATACTACAGAAATTATTACTATTCGTAGAATCGCTATACAAACCTATACGCCCCCCGCTTACCGCTTCAGTCTAGAGAAAAATTCATCCGACCTGAAAGGTTAAACGTAATTATTCTGAAACATTTTACATATTAAATCAAATAACTATTTATTTATAATATGTTACAATAGATTTTACAAAGTCTTATACAGTGGAAACCCCTTAAAATGAAAACGCTTAATATAAAAAATCGGTTAGTATGAGATAATATTGTGGTCCCGACAAAATCTATAAAACGTGAAAAGAAAAATCATTCAACACGAAAAGATTTCGTTTCTCAAATGAAGAAAATGTATCGGCAACTGGTTCATAGCTCAGATGTTTTACTCTGCTATTTATTCGACGTGTAATTTATTAGAAGATAAAACAACAACCCCAATAAAAAAAATTGCATTCGAAGGAACAAAATTTATTTACCATTTGCAGCCGCGTAATTATTTCCCAGATGTTATTACATACCCTTTTTTCACTAGATATACAATTTTTAAACAATAATTCTTAGTTACTGTTTGTCTTTAGGTAAGGCAATCCTGATCCAGTCAGTCTGTCTTCCAACTCGGTGAGGAGTGTATCAAAAGTATCGAATTGAAAAAACTGTAATTTATTGTGAAAACAACAATCTTTTTGTGGATGTGTGTTTTATTGAACATGTCTCAATAATTTATCTAATATGATATAATTGACAATGTATATACTATCAATGTACTTAATATAAGTGTTTATTTCAGAAGAAAATTAAATTGATTCAATTTTAAAACATAGCAAATACTGATTAATTTTTTGTATCTGTTTTTTTAACATGAAAGTCATTTAACGTGAAAAAATATTTCAGTCTCCTTGGTCTCATGTTAAGTGGTTTCTACTATATTACAATAAACTTGAAAATATCTTGTAGCAAAATTACTTTGAACTAAATTACCTTGAGGACAAAGATGATGTAAAATGATATATTTTGCAATTCTGAACCAGATAATTTTGATGACCTAACATTTCTTATTATCCCGACAAATGATCAATCAATTTCTCTTTGTTAATAACAAAGGTATTATACAAATTAATTCTCTTATAATTAGAGATTCTTATAATTACATATTATTTTTTATTTATATTCGTTACACCACGGTATACCCCGCGTAACGAGTGTGAAAAATTGATGGGCCGTGAAGGGAAATCAAGGTTTGAATAAAAAAAATGTATTTATTATACTAAATATATATGAATACTTCTTTTTGTGTTCATATCTACAATTTCATACTTCTGTTTTCCCGGTAGCCAAGAGGTAATCGTGTGTACCTTGCATCTGGAAAATGCGGGTTAAATTTCTACAAATCCGAAAATATTGGACTGAATGCCCATTCAATTGAGTAATTGTCTGGCGATTCTCGTAAAAAATGATTATCTATACAAATTTTCACATTTTGGAGTCACTTTTGGAGCGGGCATGGTAAAAAAATGTACAATTGGCGATATCATAATCCACCCTGTAATCTAAATACCTAAAAAATGGGGGGGGTGCACCGAATATTTCGTTAGAACCGCATTTCGGCAGTGGAGTACCAGAAAATACGAGGGAAGTGTGTTTGCCTGCTTTTTAATCTGTCGACGTTTTATTGAGGCACTTTGCTATACAAGTGGTATATGATTCACGTCCTGCCGTCGAAATATTCTAGACGTGTTCAGATTATAAGCACAATTTTAAATATAATATTATATATTTAATAATTAAATATATTTGATAAGTGATTATTTTCAAGTATTATTTTTAATTGAGTGTAGTTAATCAGAAGACATCAAATTCACAATCTATCTATTATGAGAAAAATGCGATTGTAAATTTTATATTAATTAGACCGTTATATGAAATTTAAATACTTACATGACATATACTACATCTTTCCCGATTATTAGATTATTGAAAAAGTACTACTCTAAAAGTCATTGAATATTTTGTGTGTTGGATGTTTTCTGCCAATAATTTTTGTATCTAATAATTATATATATTATATCCTTATCTGTCGGATTTTAAAAATTTTAAAAATACAGAACTGGATGTTTATTGGATTGAGTATTTGTCTGACAAACAATTCTCGTGAAGAATAATCTGTCAAAACGTCTTCACATTATGGAGATTCATATACTCCTCTTTCGGGGTGGATATCTTCACACTGTGTCGATCCATATGCTCCACGTGGGAGCGAACATGATATAATATATTTATAAATTTATTTAATTAATATTTTTGACTGATGGTGCTTGATGAAAATTGATTTTAAATTCTAAAATATTTAGGTTTAAATAAAATATGGAAGTTAACAGTTTTAAATAATTTAGAATATATATATATATGTATATTATAAACTAAATCTGTCAACATAATTCTTGGCAATGCAGAGATGCATATATCACATTTCTTTAGTGGTAATGTTCGTACTGTTGAGATCTAAATGCACTACGAACTTACTCCACTTTTGGAGCAAACATATTTTTGTTCCAAAGGTGGAGCGTATAGATCGGCACGATGTGATCATGGCATAGTCAGTCAACCCATCCAATCCCAACTGAACTCATTGGGATCAAATTTTGAACTTTGAGATTAATTTAAAATCCTTGTAATCTATTTGGTTCGAACCCGAAATTATCAGCTCCGAAGCGCGCACGCTCAACCTTCAACAACCAAAGAGACGTAGTATGTCTTGTAACAAATTACCTAAACTGAATAATTAATATGTTTGACATAAGCGCGTAGCCTTTTATGATTATTAAGTTAACTATAAATAATTTATACATTAATTTTGTTATAATTTTCTTATCATTTACCTTGAACTACCCTATGACAGACAGGACGAAAAAACATCCATTTAAAATCGGAATATTTGGCAATAATCCGGTTTTTATGCTCAACCCCCACTACACTTTTTCACTATCGGGTGGGAATAGAACACCCCAAAATAATCAAGGTATTAATAAATATAGCTACAATGAATTGAGCTATATTGTGGAAAATATTTATTAAAAACACTTTCTTTGATATGTATATTTTTTCATGAAATACTCCGTGCTATAAAAGCCATGTAAATTACGTTGATAGCAACATTCACAGTATTTTTGCACACTGAAAACTGCTCACAAATTAGAAGCTAACAATAAAATTGATATATAATAAAACATTGTCTGTTTTTGTGGACCAAATTATTTATTATAGCCAAATTTGTCTCCCCGGTTAGCGTAGTTGTAAGCGTGCGCGCCTAGCAATCTGGAGAATGCTGGCTCGATTTCTCATCTATTAGATTTAAAATACAAAAATGCAAGACTGGATGCAAATTAGGTTGAGCAATTCTCGTGAAATATAATCTCTCAAGACGTCTCCACATTGCGGAGACCCATATACGTATCTATCGGAGTGGATATCTTTACACTGTGTAGATCTGTATGCTCCACTTTGGGAGCAAACACGGTATAAAAATAAATATTTGAGTATTTTTTCAATGCCACGTCCGCCGATAAAATACAAAATATGTATCCCAACAGCGTGAATTTAACTACGCTGATTTCAATCATACACTAAGTAACTGCTCATAATGCTCCTTCTCTTCGCATCTAAGCCATAATGATTTCATTTAAATCGACGCTAATCAAAACACATACTAACGTCATCTAATACAATCACACAAGCCACTCCTAGATTTAATATCAATGTTTTTATTTTGCAATGACATCGTTGAAATTAAAGGAGTTTAATTGGGGATAATACAAAGTATAACGGCTTTACTATCAGTATATTTTAAGAAATCTAATAAAATATATGTACTGGTCCGTTATTATTCATCATATGGTGGTGAAAGTTAATTTTAATAAATAATAATACATTAATTGGTAGCAAAATAAGATGATTTTCAACTTTGTTAAGTCCTTGTATGGTTTACGTTAAGCGTAACGAATTGAAATTGATGGGCGCATTCATTCATCATACTCTATCAATAATAATTGATAATCCTCAAATAGCAAGTGGTATCTCAAATCGCATGGAATTATCAACTAGTGCACGTAATATCGTTGCCGGTATATTAATTTAGTTAATCTCATTTCAAGTATTAAGTAGAACATTTACTAGTGGTTAATAACTGAAAATAATAAGCGACCAGGGCCATCTCCAGGTATAAATCAGCCTGGCACTCAAATGCTTATTTTTTTCCTATTTTACTTGTGCAATATTGACTTCTTCACTGTTATTTTAAGTAAAGAAGTTTTGATCTGCGAATAGTAAAAATCAATTCATTTTTGTCTTCCTGGTAGAGTAGTTGATTGTGTGGGTGCCTATCAATTCGGGGAATACGGGTTCGATTACTCATCTGTCGGATTTTAATAATCCAAAAATGTAGGACTAGACCCCCATTGGATTGAGTAATTGTTTGACAAACAATTCTCGTGAAAATTAGCCAAATTACCAAATTTTAAAATATGAAATTGAAGGTAGTCGTTAATCTTCAAATTGAAACGACGCAGAATATAGCTAAAATGAGTTGCAATTAGGTGTAGTTGTATGTGACATGTACGTCTGTGCGCCTTGTCACCTTATTTTTTAAATTCAATAAAATGACATTTATTATTTTAATTTAAATACTAGATAGATAGATCTATTAATTATATGTGATCTATTAATCATATTTTTTAGGGTAGAAAAGTTGACTTTAGCGTTGAGTTTTTCCATTATGCTCTTTTTATAATTATTATACTTTGCAAAGAAAAGAAAGATTATTCAAATTGCTGTTCACAGAAACACACAAAACATGACATAAATCAGTCATATCGGTTCAAATTTGTTCTCAAGTGCTCCTTTGATTTATAAATGGGTGCAGTTATTTGGACTAATGTAATACACATTCTCACCAATTTAGATTAAATTTTTAGCTTATTTTATTCTAAATTATTTAAAACTTGTAAACTTCCATATGTGAAATCACTGTTAGCGACCCGGGTTTCGCCCTTCGGCATCTTCAGGCTACATTATATG
>JAGVSQ010008713.1:0-14164 GCA_022683975.1 Rhyacophila evoluta | reverse complement strand
AACAGTGATCTCACGTATGGAAGTTTACCAGTTTTAAATAATTTAGAATTTATATTCAAATTGTTCAATAATCAATCGGTGAATTCATTAGGCACCTAATTCTGCAATATGTTCTATGCAATCTTTATTTAATATAATATTAAAATCCACGACCGCATCAGACACACGAGTAATGACACCTTCCAACTCAATAACTGAGTAAATAATTCCGTATGCGTATTATATGGAAGTTTCAACAATTAATTCCTAAACAAACATCTTATTTATATACCATATGAGCTCCTAACGTGAAACATATGTATCTACACCGTATGAAGATGTCTACTCCAAAAGTGGAGTATATGGATCTCTGTAATGTTAAGACATATCTTGAAAGATTATTTTTCACTGGAATTGGTTGTCAGACTATTAATTAGATTACTGATATTAACATCTGGTAGATGTGAATATCGAATCTGCATTCCCCGGATGCTATATACGTACACTAACCTTTACACTACCAGAGAGTCACTGAGAAGACTAAACCGATTAATGTAAACTGTTTTATATGAGATTTGGACGCATATTTATATTAACATAACATAACTTTAGCTTTATATGGGCAAAAAAATATCGCATTAATATTCATTGGAAAATCATTAACATCAAAACAAGAAAGTATATCTTTATAGTTTATTTATAGCACCTACAAAAATCCCAATTATAGTTTGACAAATTGAATGTTAACGACCATCACATGAATATTTAACACAACGTTATTTCTTTTTCTTAATAATAAAATGCATTATAAAATAAAATATTGACGTTCATATGGAAATTAATACACAGGAACATAAATCTAATGACAACTTAATATGTATCCAATACTTTATTAAATGTAATGAAAAATAAACATTATTATCTTAATATTCTTATTACTTTTTATTACATATATTTTATCATGTATCAAAACCAGCAGTGTCGATATTATGTAATTCAAAATTAGAGTTTTTCCAATCGCAAAGAATATAAATCTATTATGTGTAATTAGTTTATATAAATACGGTTATATTGTTAATTTTGTTTTTTATAGTTCTCCTGTAATCGCTATCACATGCGTCAATGGAAATACATATTTGAAAAACGTAGAGATTAATGTTTTACGAACTTTACAGCAAGTCGGAAGAGAAGACGTAAGTATTTTATGATACTATTGTATATCAACACAATATTTTCATAATTTTATCTCAGTATATCAAATCAATTTTAAATATGAATATAATTCATACATTATAGATAATTCAATAAAACATATGTCCAATTCTTTCATAAAAATTATTGTTCTATAGACACAATAACAATCAACTAAACGTGAGACCATTTGGGAATCATAATATCGAATATGATGAAATCATCAATGTATTTTTACAAAAATGTCAATAACTGCAATAGATTTTGGTGTTGATCTATGTAATAAATCATGGATTGTTTTATTTATAGTTTTTATTAGTTCAATCAATAGGTTTTTTAAAAAAAATATCTTTTTATCCAAGTAGATAAAGATTAATCTTTCAATGTGTTAAACTGCATTACCACAAAATGCAATTTTCTGCGTCAGCGCTGGGACCTTTGACTGACCTTATTGCTGAGCGTTAAGTTTTAGAGCGACATTTTCGCGCCACTTATTAACCGCGTTTAATGAGGGATTTTTACAATTATGTATTTATTGTGGTAGATTGATTTCTTTAGATTAATTTCGATATTAAAATGAAATATTATATAAAAGACATAACAATTATAATAATAAAAAATGTATATAATCTATTCAAATAGATTCCAGTTTACATTGGAGCAAACGAATCATTGGTGATAACTCCACCGACCGATGGATTCTTCGGTGAAGACGGATTTGGTGAATTTGAATACGATCAAAATTCATTAGGATCTGCAGAATCCGAACATGCTGTAATAGCTCTCGTCAGACTGGTCAATGAATATCCAGGTAAATTTATCAAATTTTCAATCAATATTTTACATTTTTTATACATAAGGAAAACGAGAAAAGACATCAGCTGGGGTACCAGACAAGTGCCCACAAGACTTCTGCGCACACATTGGAGTGCTCACACTAACACAGAAAATACACATAAAACATTTTATACTTAATTTTGTAAGTAAAGTGTATGTTGATTTTTTGTATGTGCGCAGATGTCTTGTGAGCACTTGCCGTGCGTGCAGTTGTCTATGCGTGCACTTGTCATCTGAGTACTTGTCATGTGAGCACTTGCCATGCGGCAGTTGTCATAGAACCCCTTCTAAATATTCAATTATCAAGCAATTTTAGAAGAAATTTATGACATGTGTGACGGAAATACTGAAATAATTTACAATTTTGCTGTGTTATGTCACTCAGTGTAATTCTATTGAAAAAAATAAATCATACAGGACATCATTTTGGTTAAGAAAAGTAATTTTTACGTAAAGTAAGTATAATAATACACACATAGATCATTATCCATTTCTTCGTATCAGTATCGGACGCAATAAATAAATTGTACTAAATCATCATGTATATGTCCGGAAAACGGTCCGAAACTAATTTATACTAAAATATAATGTTCTATAAACTATTTCTAGTTTCCAAACTGACTTAGAGACTTTCGACATGCGTATGTTATGTAACTACAATTATCGTCTGCAAATTGTTCTACGATAAACAAAATCAATCTTAAAATAATAGATGAATTGATCACGACTCTGTGTTTTGAATTGCAGGTGAAATCATATTGTTCGCTTTAGGCCCGCTCACAAATGTTGCGCTGGCAATAAAATTGGACCCGACATTTGTTGCTAAATTGAAAGAGCTGGTGATCCTCGGAGGAACTGTTGCAGGTATTAAAATGGGTTTTAGATGAACATAATCTAAAAAATATATGAAACAGTATATTCTTGAATTTAATTTATCGAGATATTAAACGGATAAATTTACTTGTCATTAAATATTTTCGTTGCAAGTGTCAACCGGTTAGATATAAATTATTGTAGGAAATTTATTTTGCTATAGTAAATAAATATAAATAACTCAATAAATTAAAATTCATTCGTATTTACTGAAATTCGGCATCGAAAGATAAAGTATAAAAGTAAAAGACTATACTTCTTCAGAGATTATTTCATCTCCAAATTGTATGTCATGCTCATTTCCATTTCGCGCGTAGTACCCAATTTGCTACGATTTAAAGCACGTCATGTTCATCTATGTTTCTGAACATCTATTTAACTCAAAGCAATCATTCTGTGTTTTATAATTATATAGTGTGAAAACGCATTACAGGCGATCCAAAGCACTTCAGCTAAATTTCGATCAATGAAAAATTACATCAAACTTATATCTACAAGAAGGTTTCGTCCCAGAGGGCCATTTCAGAAAAACTCCTTTTCAGATAATCAGTCAAATAATGCAATTCATCAAAAAAACATTAATTTTCAAACTTGAGAGTATCAGTATTTATCATAATGAATACCTACTGAATTAAAATTACAATATTTAAATCAGAATCTGCCAAATTCGCATTGATATCAATTACATTGCAGCATAATGATCAATATTTGTTGCTGTACTCACCCTACAAATAATATTTTTTCAGGTGTCGGAAACGTGAGACCAGGAATTGAATTCAATTTTTACATGGACCCAGAAGCAGTTTCAATTGTATTCAAAGCCAGCACATATGATAAAGTTACTCTACTTCCGTGGGACACTGTTGTCAGAGCAAACATAGACATCGTAAGTACAATATTTCATTAGAAATGTATTATATTACAGTTAATCACTTAGATTGTTAAATATGCTTGAATGATAAGTAAATAAATAGTATAATCTAGGGTCATTGAAATTTACTTCATAAAACTAAACAGTTTAATATATTATAGCAGCGTCTTTAAATGAATTTTTAAATTTTCCTACCATTACTACAAAACAACTTTCATATATTTCTCTAAAATTTTTCTAGATTCAACGTTTTTTATTATTATAATATTTATATTTATCTTTTCCGATCTAAAAATTGAGCGTGTCGATCTAGAAATTCAAAGTCGTTCACTTTAGATATGGAAATATATACATCCTCCAATGTGAACACTTTATTTGATTGACAATCAATCGCTCCATCTATCAGGCATCCAGTCCTGCATCTTTGCGTTTTTAGCAACTCATATACAGCTGTAGAATTCAAACCTGTAACTGCAAATGGTACCGAAACACACGCGCTTACCTTTTTTACCGGTAAAGAATCTACGAAATTTATTATTTTAGTTTTACTTAGTGAGAATTCGTGATAATTTCCAAAATGTTATGAATTCCTCAGTTTAACAAGATAATACTATTACCTAATTTAAAACAACACATTTTTCTTCCACATAGTAAACTAAAGTTATTTCTCCCTTAGATGATTTTTTATGCACAATATAACTGTATAACACGACGTTGTTGATAGTGCATTCAAAACTTCATATCTCAGATTGATGACAAAAGTTTTTATAAATATGATTTTGGTTGTTTTTAATTTGAATTTAAAATATCTCCGTATTTTCAAACTTCAATAATACGTATTGTTCAAACCTTTCATTGAAATTCAAGTTCAATACAAACAGGCGTACTAATCAATTATTTCAGTAAAAAAATACATGCCATATCCGAAAGATTTTACCATAAAATTAAAAATATTAGAAAAAGAACAAATCTGTTTAACAATGCGAATCAAACATACCGTGTATTTACATTTTATTGGAATATATTATGGTTTGATAATAAATTATTTCTACTTTTATTTTTCCAGTCATGGCGAAAGCAATTAGGGCTAATCGATCATGACCTCGTCGAATTCTTAAATAAAGCAGAGAGACTTCAATCTACGGCTAGTACCAATTGGCATTTTGGTGATCCAATGGCAGTCGCCACATATATCTGGCCTCAAACCATAAGCACGAGCTATCCTTATAGGACGACTTCAGTCACGTGCGGTAAGAATCAACTTATAATTTGCATGATCATTTACTTGGCAAAAGTATTGTTTTTAATACGATAACTCATTTTTAGACTTCATTGGTTGCTATCAAATCAGTTACCGAGAAAATGATATGTATATATTATAAAATTTTGCCATTATTCTCGCATGGTAAACTTCACAATTTCAGTAGCATATTTAAAATACACGCAGTGACAGAATAAAGAAGCATTATTACATTTCCTCTATACTGTCTAATGATTATTAGCAATTCACTCTACTCGGCTATATATCATAAACACATTACAAATTGTACTAACATTGTTTAATGCAGTTTGATTTAAGTAACGTATGACCTTCGGATTTACAAGCTCGCTTCTTATCCGTTACTCCAAAAATAATGCCAAAATAAGACAAACATTATCTTCAAAATTAAGTGATATTGAATAATAGGTACTCGTATACAGTTAAAATAATCAATCGACAATCGTTACCAGACGGAGCATGTAATATTACGTCGACGAGTAGGTTTTTTTTTCAATTGAATTACGAACAAAAATTCTGGAAAAATGTACGAAAGTAGAAATTTAAAGATAGAGCCGGAGAGACCTAATAAACGATAAACCAGAGTTTTTGGAAGGAAGTGATAAATATTTTCGGTGTGCGACAGGGGCGACACTTTAAAGACTAGCATCATACCGAGAAAATCTACCACAGGGCCCTGAATTCAACTGTCAGTTCAACTCATATCTTACAACAATATATTATAATAAAGGATAACTAGTATCAGACAGTGGAATAAACATTATGCAAATCGGAAGTTGTTTTCTTCCGTAAGGTAACAGAATGTAATTATAATATACCAACTATTTTACCTTGTACATCAACCTGACGGAATCATCTATTCAATGTGATCAATCAATAAATATAATAATAATGAATTAATTAGGTATAATTATAATGGAAGTATTGTGTTTTATTATCACGAACAACAACCTCCTGGAGGGCAATTAACTAATTTAAATCCATGTGATATCTATCATTTCTATTCTGCAAAATTATAATAATTTAAAACCAACATGACAAAGGTGAAATATACAATTTGAATAATGAATCGATCTATATAATTAAGAATATCTATATGGTAATACTTGTGATATATCTTGTTTCTGCTTCCCATATTTTTATTATTATAATATCAATCAGGTGTCAATTTTGAATACCCATTATTTTTCATTTGTAACTCATTTTTTTATCCAATAAATATGTGTTATTTTTTTTATTGTTAGATAAAACTGAGGAAATATAACGTTGAAATGGTTATTTTTTATGCAAGCTATGTTATTTAAATACTTTTTTATTTTTTTAGACTAAACACTAAAATCAGTCCAAAACTTAATACCCGTCATTATGTGTGTTCAATTATTTAATAAACGATTGATTTCGTTTTTTTGTTCAAAGAAAATCTAAGCTATTGCCTCTAGATCATAACATTTTTGACTGAGGGATGACTTATTTATTAAATTAAAGGATATTTAAAAAATGATAAAAAAACATATGTTAAATTACATGCCTAGTTACGAGCAATCATTGTATAATTAATATTGATTAGTGACGCATTAAATCAAATTAAATGTGGTAAAAAATATTTAAATTCAATCAAAATAATCGTTTGCAAAATAGCCTGATAAGCAAAATAAAGTCAGTTAGAAACGTTAAAAATCGGTGATACATACAAATCTTTTAGCACTTTACAACGCACCCAGACCCGGCTTAGGATACCGGCAACACGGGCAGATGCCCGAAGCGCCATGTGCTTAGGGGCGCCATCAAGGATCTTCCAAAAAAATAGGAAGTAAAAATAACAAATAAAATATTTTTCAATCTGGCGTTTTTAAGTTTTAAATCCAGGTTCATCTACATACAGTATATCAAGAGAATCACATTTAACGATACTTAAAAATGCTTGGAAACCAAATTTGCCGTGTAAATTCACGCGGAATTTATTATTATAATTGGAATAACTATGCGATAAGTTATATTTTTATGTTTTTCTTTGGGGTTTGTTTAAATAATTATACTCGAAAGGGGCGCTGAAATTGACCATGACGCCAGCAATCCTAGATCTTGAATGTATCTTTATTTTTTAATTGTACTACACCTACAGGAAGGGCTTAAATTTAGATTTAACAGCGATAAAACGTTTGATTTACATTAATCGCCATACAAAATTAGCATCGGCCTTGTATATCTGAAGAGGCCAAGTCACAACCTTCACGCCCGCAATGTTACGAATCACTATTAAAAAAGAAACATGAGAGACGAACACTTTCTCTGTCGTTATCAAGTTCATGATGAATCTCAGTAAGTTCACGTAAATAGCTGTTTTATTTACGTAATAAAAATAAATTGCCCAAATTATTTCGATATCAACTTGATCCACAACTTCGCGTTTTAAAATTGCACGAGTGATTTCGAGTTAGGGGCCAGTAGGTTTTAATTTCTATAAACTTTCTAGTCGCAAATTAAAAAAAAACAATCATAACAGTTTGGTATTTCTAAAGTCGTTGGCAACTTTTAAAATTCCACAGAAAAGCAAAAATAATCACATCCCTAGTATATGTTAGCCTTCAGATCGAAATTAGCTCTTCAGTTTTCTTAATTACAGTATATATACAATATGCTACTCGATTTCATATCCGTATGAGTTTATCAGCGAAGCTGACTTCGATGGACTGTTCAATGTTCTTGCATAAATTAATCACCTTTTCTGTCACCATCTTAACTCTGTCTCTATTCATCAATAAGGCTTTGAAACTTCTTCCAAAACGTTTTTTTTAATTTAACGGGTACATGTTTTTAATTGCCGACTCGATAATGATAACTATATTTTCGAGACTCTTAGCGATTGAAAAAAACCACAATAATTCAACTATCGAATTATAATTTATTAGAATTAATCAACGATTGAAAAATGGAATTATAACACATAAATAAATATCAAATCCAAATCTAAGTTAAACAATAAAAATGAACAGTTTCAATGTTTTTACGAGATATTTTTGTGCTCTGTCATTTTAACACTTGGCTATTTATGAACAAACCAAACGTATACATTTGGAGGTAACTCATTATTGTACAGAGCTGGTTGTTATCCTAAACATGTGTTCTTTACCGGTTGTTGTAATACGTGTTTTGTCTAATTGGGTAACGAAGAGCTTTTTTAATAGAAATAGTTTCTTTCGTGCAAAATTTGAAATAGTCTACAAAATAGTCGAAACACTCATATGAAAAACACAATTAATTTAATATATCGCTACATATGTGCAACAGGATACTCGGGAAAAAATGTATGTTATTAAGTAGTAAATATTAATAATTTATATAATATGAATACTACGCAATATAAAGATATTCGATCATTTTTTAATTGAAAATTTGATTTATAGAAACAATCAGAAAAACATTAGCATAATATTAATACTACAGTATGACAAAACAATCTGTATTGTACTAAATTTTCCAATAAGATTATTGTTTCCCCAAAACAATATGGATACAAGTTGTACTTCCCTTAAGTTCTATGTAATAAAAAATGTTGGAAATTATACAAAATAACCATTATCTCTGAGCTAAGAAAAACTTCAACAAAAATAATAAACCATTTTAAAATTAAACTTATATTTAGAGTGAAATCAAGTAATAAAAATATGTTATTTATTTCAGGAGAAGCCAGGGGCGGATTATTGGTTGACTTTTACAGAGCAGATAAAAATGTGTCGACAAGCAATGTCAAAATTATCACTGAGGTTAAGGTCGATAAATTCAAAAGGAACACTGAAAAGCTTTTTAAAACAATTGTCTCATTGCAAAAGACAAAAACTAACGAAAGCTTTCCATAAACTATCCTGTCATAACCGAACATGTAAATTTTTTTAATTTATTTTTTTTTTATTTTAAATTAAACTTTTAAATAGTCTAAAAAACATTTATGAATTTCTAGTCTTTAATTACACAACTACAATATAATATATTATTTTATGATGTAAAAATTTTATACTTAAATTGCATTTACAATAAACGATATATTTTTGATTCGTATTATTAAATTGCTAATTACAAATTGATGAAGAAAGCTGAAATCATTCATAAATATCAAAGACGTAAAAAATTAAATTTTTTGAATAGTTTTCAATTGGAGCAGTTTTCACCAAGTATTTTTCATATGCAATTACAAGGCTTGAATTAAAAATATTAAATATGATCTGTATCAAAATATTAGTACACAAAACACCTCTTATCGACTAAAATTAAGCGCGCGCGCTTTGGTGCTGGAGGTTGCGAGTTCGATTCTCGAAGGAGCAACGGATTTTGAAAAGTTAAACTATATGGAACTAATTGTCTAATAGATTGAGCAATTGAACCAATTCTTGTGAATAGAAATCTGTAATTATCTTCAATGCAAAGAATCATATTCTCTACTGTTGAAGCAGACTTCCTAAAAAAATGTGTCGGTTACCATGCACAACGCATTAAGGAAAATTAAGATTTTTTTGAAAAAAAGAATAAAAACACACGAATTTTGATCCATTAACACTCAACCTGCGGGCTATTTTTGGCAAATTCGCAAAATGCGCTTAAAGTTTGCAAAAATAAACATATTTACTAGAATACTTTAAATATTTCAACATTTTTTTGTTTATTGTAATAAAAATTCTTTGCGTAACCAATTTATCCATATCTCAGTATTATATTGTTTTCACAGCTTATATAATTATCACTTAAAACTAAAATATTATGAATTTTTAATGTTTGAGAAAAAATGCAATATAATCCTCATCGGCTTTAATAAAATTATTTAAAACTTAAAAAAGTATTTTAAATGTTTTACCGGAACTGAAAAAAAATATATACTAAACCAAGGAAGATGATTTCGGTCCAAAATGGTAGGCTAGGATAGAATAAGCTTAACACATTTGTATATTGATATGAAGAGTGACGACATTTACGAAGTATAGAGCGAGAAAGTTTTCTGGTTTTCTTATAAAAATGTAGTATTTGACTACAGTTGGCTGTCAAAATATTTAAAATATGAAGCACGGACCGTTCCGAGTCTGGCAGATAACAGCTGGAGAACACAATAACGTAATATTACGGTTCACGCAGGCCAAGTGTCAATTTAAGACACAGAATTTATTCTATACACAAATACAAAAATGTTCATTGACGTTTAAATGGCTTAATCTCTTTTACGTAAACGTCTAAAAATAAGCAGGAAAGATTTGCTTTGCAAAAAATTGAATCTATGATCCGATGACAAAAAAGATGTTTTTTTTTCCGAAACAAACAAATTGCTGTCACTGTGTTTAGATAGTATAGAAACCTAGGCGGCAAAAGAATCCCAGCCATTTTCACGACGTCTAAATCACTTTCTAATGAAAAGTTTTACCAAGGACGGGTGAATAAATTGAAGATATTTTCATTTATTTTAATCAAAAATATAATACAACATCCAATTGAATCATTAACTTGCAAGAAATTTAATCATTCAATTTATTCTGTTGTCGCATACAGTTTTTACGATATTTTAAATTTATCCGAGAACGATTTGGTATAAAAAATAGTAAGAAAGTAAATAATTGACCAAAATAATGCGGAATATCAAGATTTTATCATTTTAAAACGATTTTTATAATATGATTGTGATAATGACTACAAAAAGCACGAATAATTTTTGATACAATATTATTAGCTCTAACTGGTTTAACTGGTAATTTTTAGTGATTATGCATCAATATTTATTTGTTTTCCGGATAATGAGACACTCTATTTATTTCTTCTTTCAAGAAAGAAGGTAAATAGGTTTGCATTTACATTTATATCAATATATTTTTTACGTATGTTTATGTAGTGATGTTTTTGACCCTATATATATATATATATATACAGTCTCGTCCCCCGTAACTAAAAGATTATAGTGCACGCCTTGCATTCAGGGAATGCGGGTTCGATTCGGCTTTGAAAAGCAGTACTCGTTGCCCATTGGGTTGACCAAATGTCGTGAAAAATAATCTGTCAAGATATGTTTTTACATTGCGGAGATAACACATTATAGCAGTCTACATAACCACGTCACTATTGTTTAAATTATAATTATACCAAAATATAATATAATGGCCTATTGTTTTACTTGATTGATATTTATTTTTAATATTGTGTATTCTTTACCTAAAACTTACAATGTATAGACAATCATCTTGATTTACTTTTATAATAAATTTTAATAAATTGTTTTTACGTACTTCTCTGTAATCTGTAAAATAACTCTGCTTTTTATGGCTGAGTGGATTTATTTTTGATGCAGGAATCACAGATTGAAATCCTGCAAATGAGTCAAAATTTCTGCGATGTGTCGCGTGTATTTAGATATAGGAATAACATTTGACATTGCGGCTACAAAAATCATTGGGGCAAACCTGGAGATGTTAAATTTAGAATAATTAAATGCAGCCAAATGATTGGGTAACAACGGTCACTCCAAAAAATTCGAAGTAAAATAACAGATCACGCAAATCGCACTTTTTGTGTGGCCATTACGTCACCGCTCTTTCGTTTAATTAATTCTACAGCGTAAAAATAAAAAAAAAATAGGATTTATCTGATTATTTTTAAAGTGTTGCTTAATTATTTGGAAATGTTAGCGGCGTATTCTTATTATATAATCATCGACTGAAACATAAATTGATCAATAACCAAGCTGTAATGATAAATATTTCACACTTCATCCCATTCAATAATGAAAAGCACTTGAGATCTGAAAAAAATGGTTTTACAGTTTGTACGCACAAATTCGGCATGGCCTAGTAAAAAATGTGAACGCGATAAGGAAGTGTACTATTAATAATTCTCCAGCATGGTTTGGTTGAAAATAACGCAATACTTAATCATAATAGACATGAGGAAACGGGATCGAATTTTCTATATGTGAAAATATAAAATTTATGTCTAATGAATTGTTACATAAAAGACACAAGGTTCACACAGTGCTTCATATTGGAATATATGTGACGTCAATTGTTTTTAATCAAAACCGATTGACAAACAAACTATTGTGTGATGATATTTTAATATTATGATTAGAAAGAAAAAAAAATGACAAAAATAAAAAAAGGAATCATTTTCTCTTTTACAATAAAATGATGAAATCGTCTCTGTTTTAGGAACTTTCATAACATAAATAGAAAAAAATACTGCAGAACTGAAAGAGACCATAGTAGTGTTTCTCAACCTATTTTACACTGTGGCCCCTTACTGGGTCAAAGACAAATTCTGTGCCCGCGTCATTTCCGATATTCAATCGAGAAAAAAATGAAATATATTTAGCTCGCGTAATGCATATTCAGTCTAAATATAATACTTTCTATTCCTCTCCTGGGGTTTGTAATGCCTTCCCAAAAATATTTTTTGAATTGTGCATTGAAGGGCTCGGTGGCTCCCCAAGGGAACCTTATGACCCCAGGTTGAGTAACACTGTACTAAATAATACCACCTTAAGCAGTTGTAAAATTAGAATACACAATAAAACAGAAAATTTTCCGATAAAATATTCATATTAACAGGGTTTGCAAAGCAAGAGTTATGAGACATAAGGTGTAGCACTGGTTACCGTAACACTGCGGTGTGTGTGCACTGTGCATGTTTCTAACGGTGGTATTATTCACGGAACTGCAGAGTTTCGCTGATAGCTTTCAAATTTGGTGAAGAATTAATCTTATTCTAACGTTTATGGAATGTAAAAGACAAATGAATATTCTACCCCATTAAAATATGTATGCTAAATTTTTTTATAATACTAAATTCTTATTAAGTATGCTCATTAAAATTCAAAAAATCTTCTCTATTGAAGCATAGAAATCTAGTCTAAATAGACATCTTCCTAGATAAAAATTTACTTATAATAAACAACACGCCGCAAGACGATTGATTTTTTAGTTCGTTTATATTGCAAGAATTATGAAAATGCGAGAATCGCAGTGAAAAATGAGCCAATCTTCTTTTTATCAACGCTCGTTTTTATTGCCAATAATTTTATTACCTCGTCAGTCTTACAGACGAATTTTTTTATATAAATAAATCATTTAAAGCAGGTTTTAATAAGGTGGAAACTTACTAAATATATTGCATTATTTTTAAATGTTTACAAATTAAAAAGTATCTTGTACAATAATATATCATAGAAAAATCATTAATAACACTCCATTGTGCTTAAATTTTACTATCCATATAATATTATACAATATCATCTGTCCATATACGTTTTAACCAAACCTACTTTATCTTTGACTAGTTATAAAAAATGTTTTATTTTCTTCTTAGATACATAACTTTTCATGAATAAGTAGTGCAAATAAACGATAGCAATTCTGACTGTATTAAATAAATTTACAATTTGTAGTACATGTATATCTAAAACACTACTTCATTTTTAGTCATTGTTCGGAATTTCAAATGATACCACAGTTATTTTATATTTTAGATATTAAGTATTGCATAATAATTATGCGTTAGTGTACTGAATTTCTATTTCATAAGTCTCAGTCTGAAAACCTGTAGGCTCATAAAAATTTCCATGGTGTTTTCCCCCGTCTATTATCTAACTTAACTATAATGAAAGCAATATGATGCTCTTAATTTTACAGCAAAATTTATTTTTATGTTGGGTTCTGATAATTTCAGTATTGCCATCGTCTTCGTGTTGCGTATACATATCCTCGTATATATGTAAGGATACATCATTTTTGACATCTGCGTTTATCGACAATTACATGAAGGCTTAAAAGCTAACAAATCTCTACACTGGAGTGGTGATACGTGATTTTTGTATTGCCGTTCCTCGCCGTTATCCATATCAGATATTTGTATATGTTGGCTATCATAATTTCATAAATTTTAAAACGAAAGATGAACATTTTCCGATATCAACGGATCTGAATTCGCGACCAAATGAGTCGTAAGCGCACACTATCTAAAAAATGACTATGGTAAATCGATTGATATTTGCAAACTAAAAAATAATCAACCATTAATCTCATAGTATACATATATATATATATATTTTTTTTTAACCATGTTCGCTCCCAACGTGGAGTATATGGATCTACACATTGTGAAGATATCCA
>JAGVSQ010008712.1:0-14166 GCA_022683975.1 Rhyacophila evoluta | reverse complement strand
GGGATGGACTTGAATTAGGCAATATTGCAGTCGATAAATAATCGAATGTAAGTATAGAAACTAAATTTCTTTTCACAAACTAAAAATTTTACATCTTGAAATAACATCATTTCAATGGCTTAAAGTGCATTTTGGCAAGTCCATTTTTGAAACATTTAGAAGAGTGTAAAAAATAAATGTTTTTGTGATTCTTTTAATATAAAAACGCCCTTTAAACAATTTATTCATTGAGCTGCTTACGAACGACATACTTTTGATAGATCTGAATACAAATTAGCAGAATTATATATTTTGCAGTGTACAGACCTCTCAGATCCGAATGAAGTTGTCGAATTTGAATGGTCAATTTAATACAGTACTTGCATATAGCATGGTGCAACAAGATGGTATTATTAAGTCATTTTCAGCTAAAAGTAGACTTTTGAACTTAGCACTTTAAGCCATCGATTTGTATTATTATTACATAAAACATATTAATACAATAAAACGAAACAATATAGTAAAAAAACTACATATTATGGATATGAAAGGAGAATGAAAAATTAGAGGAATGTTATTGCAAGCTCTTATTATAATATATATATGATTGGCGGAATAATGGATACATTTAAAAATATGATTTTTCGGGAGAATAGAAACAAAGTAATTTTTCAGCAATAATAATTATACTCTCATTTTAGTTCCACCGAAGTATTGTTATATTTGGAATGTTTTTTCGAACTTATTGTAAAATGGCGCAAAAATGGAGCTACACTCATAAGTCCGCCCATTATAGATATATGTTTAATGACCCAACAATGTCTGTGAACATTTAACGAAATAAAATACGAAGAGCCGTTATTAAAATACAAATAACGGAATCGATATTAAAATTGATCAATGCAGTCTATTAATTTTCACTTAATACATGTGTGGCCCCGTATTTTTCGTGGTGACACTTGTCATTGCTTACTTCTCAAATCACACGTTATAGAAATATTATTCTTTAAAGACAATAATTTAGATGTGTATATTTATGAGATTCAAAACGTTTTTGATACTTATATAATTTATATATTTTTACCTCAGACTAAATAAACTTTTATCAAGAAGAGCACAAAATCAGCAATGCATAAAACTATTGTTAACTCATGCTTTACTGTCCCGAAATTACGGCAATGGCTCTTGAGTATCCACCAAAAAATGTTTATTTTAAATTTAAATTATGCAAAAGCTGTTGGATAAATTATTGTAATTAACTATAAAAAACATTTTGTTACATATTAAAAGTCAAATGTTATAAAATAAGTGCAATAAATGCCAGAATAAAAAAGAGAATCCAAGCAGATATCCTTTACTGACTGATGACTGTATCTAACGGCTTTGAATACTCCCTCTCCACCCCTCTGAAATGTAATGACTTCATTCAAATGAGTGATGGACTACTGTTACACACATACTAACGTCATCTGATACACATATATACATGCCGGTCCTAGATTTAATACAAAATAATTATTTCTGTTGATATCGATAAATATTTTTATTTCATAATAACATCGCGGTAATTATATAAGTATTTACGAAGAATACATAAGTTATGAAGACCTTGCATTAGTATATTTGGAAAAATAAAATAAATTATAAGTACTGGACACGCACTATCCATCACAGGGCAGTGAGAGTTAAACAATGTAAGAACAGTGTATGAGAGTTTTTGAGTAAAATTAACACCATATTATTTATTGTTTATAGCCGAATCAAAACTTTGTGCGATTCCTTGTAAATGAATCTATCGATTTTCACAAATTGAATTGTAAAACCAACGAAGATTGTTCTTTAGTTGAAAATATTTGTGCAAATTATTGCTATAACGGAGTGAAAACGATGCAGACCAAAGTAAAATGGATGGACGGAGAGCAATGATTTCGTATTTGGATTGTATATTTTTATAGTTCTCATTTCAGAGAAATAAAATAAAAGTACTGGTTACTGAGTATCTATCACAGGGCAGTGAGAGTTAATTATGTTTGTGACAACGATTTCAAATACTTGAAACGAACTATTTTGATTCTAGGTCAACTACAAACTACGACTTCAGGGGTATTCTTCAAGGAAAATTTAAGACATTAATTATACTTCATTTACATCAATATTAATTAATCTTCATCATAAAGGCAACATGCAAATAAAATATATAAAATACCTTGAGGAATATATTAATTCTGTGACATATTATTACGATTTGTATGAATTCCTTATAAGATTAATAGCGCCCAATATCTGCACACATATCACCTATTCCAAAATACAAATATACATAATGCAACTATTTTCCTCATTCAATATTGGTGATCTAAGAAATTTAAGTATCGCGTACGTTATTTGGGAATAATTTTTGTTTTTGATTGTATCAGCAAAATGAAAAAAGATCGAAGTCGGCATTCGACTCGAATAATCGAATAATCGAAATTGAACCAAGTATAATTTTCGTCGGTCATAAATTAGACCTTTTTTATTTAATTAACACTTTACTGTGGGTTTATGTGTTTTCATATGATAGCAAAACTTTGATGTGAGTCTGTTCACGCATATTTGTGATAAAAATACGTTTATAATTATAATGGTATTGTTTTATACATGCAATTTTTGCATTCGAATTTTAGAGTAAAGATTGCAGATCGTTAAGCGTCAACATATAAAAAAGAATTCATTATTTTCAATTTGTTTTCTTGGGATTTCTCAAATATTTTAACATAACAACATTAGCGTATCAAGGAAAATTATGCTTTTTTTTTGTCATTAAATTATTTGGCCACCATAAAAATGCATTCTTTATTAAACAATTAAATTTCTTTGTATGATATGTATGAGAGAATCCCGTCAACACCGCCAACGTTACCAGTTATAGATCGTTATTCCTTATTAATTATAGACAAACATGAGGGAATGATGAACGTTTTTAATACCTTTATCAGCCAATAAATATACTGTCATAGTGCGTCATTCAGGATAAAACAGTTTTTCAAAATACACTTAATTAATAATGATTTTTAGATTCAGTAATGATTTTTCTTGAATTTAATACATTGTGCAAAAATTATCTATGAAATCTCTAAAAAAAAAATATACAAGTAAAACACCTACATAAAATAATGAAATTGTGTTAATATCTTGGTAATAAATGATGAAAAATGGCAGACATTCATTGATAGCAATCATTTATGAATATTACACACAAAAAAAATATTCTTACAAAGTTATCAAATTAAACCAAAATCCTGTCACGATTATACAAATATCCAAAATTTAGTGTTTTTTCATCCAAACGTGAAGAAAGGCACTCGTGATATTATCTTACATTTCATTATGATAAATTGTACTTGGGATGACCTAACCTAGTTCTGCCTCACTGATCTGAAATATAACAACAAATGATGTAATTAAATTTCCATGAAACGAAAACATATTATACTATGAATATTACATGCCGATGGCTTGAGTTATTCATAAAATAATATACTAACATTAATAGTGATAAACGTCTCAGAATCACAGTTTTACTGACAAAAGAATTTTGTTTATGGTAAACTGCGCTTATAATAACAATAATACAAAAACAGTTCACCCAAAATCATAATTAAATATAATTTGTTACTAAAATTAATTTCAAATAAAAAAAAATTCTACTATTTAGGTGGACATGACAATTACTGTCACTTGTCTGATGCTCAAGTGGAGAGTTCTTTTGGAAGCAATGATTCATTGTGCGATGCCTCATATGCAGTGTATTCCTGTTATTCAAGACAAGTGTCTAATTCGGACTTACACTAAAGACGAAGAACAAAGAACAATTTGATGTTTGTTTAGTTAATTAACTGCATTCGACTTTATGAAATTGTATGTCTACTTAGTAAAAAAAAAAACGGTACATACATACATATTATATTATTGAGAAACAATGAAAAGAATCAGCCCACAGGCATAGTGGAGACGGTGCTATGTGGCGTTGTGGGACGCGAACCAGCCAGAGAATGCGTAGTGGACGCGTTCAGTGATGCCATCGTCCCCATCTGTTCAAATAAATAGAAAGGCGTTATGTCAATTACTATTTGCATAGATATTAGCTCATGGGGGCAGTTGAGGAAGATTAGTAACCCCTTTGAATTATTTTCAAAAGGTAAAATTGTGGATTTCTGTACCATTTTTCTTCAACCATATTTTTTCTGAAAATTAACTCACTACCAGGAGACATACGTTTGTATATTTATTTAACTCTTTGAGAAGTAATTTTTTTCATAGCACATATCATTTTGATGCATGTCAGTTGGTATTTATGATAATATCCTAACTTTGTCAAAAAATGTCTTTTGGAGTATCTAACAGTTGTTGCAACCATCTATATTTTAATAAGAATTACAAGTTAATGCGGGATACAGTTAGACACAGAATTACGTTCATAGTCAATTGGGCACGAACAGCGTTGAACATAATGTTAGGTCTATACTCATTTATGGGTTAAATCACCAATCGAAGGGTTAAGATAATATAATTCCTTAATCAAATTAGTCATCCAGTGGTACCCAAAATGTATAATATGTAAAAAAACTAGGAGCCGCAGGTTTGATGAAATAGTTAAATCCTGTAATGTATTGCATGGTCATGATGATGATAATTTTATAGATCTAAATAGTTCTTCATGTTAATTACCTCTCTACAATATGACTGGTCAGTCCTTAATAACAACACACATTTAAAGTCCTTTAAGCATCACACTCACCCTAAGATGTGCCAGATCTTCCAATTTGGTGAGATCAGAGAGTTCAATGTAGAGACTGTAGACGAGCAACCAGCCGTAACCGCTTCCCAAGATGAACACAATCCATATGAGCATCATGAGCACATTGTAAGCAAAGATCAGATCATTCACGATGGCCGCGAAGACGAATGCGAAAAATCGGAACAGCGTGAATACCGCAAAGCAGTAGATCCACGGGACGATTTTCTTCTCGTGTTCCTGTGTGACAAAATTTAATCAGATGATAAATTACTTTTGTCATGTAAGACGGTCGCTGCATCGGTCACCTAGCAATTTAGCATGTGGATATTTTTCAATTTAAACCTTTTGTAATCTAATTTTTTTTTTAACTTTACCTATCAATAATTATTGGAAATTACATGCTTTTTCCAATAAATTATTTAAGACTTTATAGTCATCTTAAATGTCATTAAGCAATATGCATCGTTTCATTATTAAACATGAAACCTTATGAAGTCAAATTCCACTATAGCGAATACCGAAATAATGAATTTTCCAGTATAACAAACATATCGAGGCAAACCGAAAAAAAAGTATATACCTGTTTTAAATTCTTTTGTAATTAAATTTCAATATTATGAAATAAAACAAAATTCGTTCTGATAGTATTACCTGTAAACGAACTTTACGAAATAAATAGATTTGGCAATATTATCTGTGGTGCATAAAAGTTTCTAGTCATAAATAACTTTTCTTAACATAAAATTTTGGCTATGTCGAAAAGTAATATGTACTTTTTACCAAAAAAAATTATAAACCGAATGACTTCTCACTGGGATTCTAAGATTTTCATAGCAGCCAAATGGACAATATGGAAAAAATCAAAAATAATCTGAGATAATGTTGAAAATCGTTTTATTGAATTACAAACAGATTTCATTTAAAGTTTTTGAAACACAGTGTAGTGAAGCAAATAGGATATTTTATTTAAATTGCACAATGCTATAAAATATGACGACATCTGCAAAAACAGCATTATAATATTGCATAAGGCGAAACGAATTGCGAAGAAAACATGAGGCCATTATGGATGAATGGATGAACTGATACCTTGAACCTTCTCCTTCCGGTGGGTGATGAGCTCTGCCGATAGCAAAGAAGTGAACAAATAAGCCATTACGTCACAATTAGTCAGGTTATAATGATTATGAAATAAATACCATTATCACATATCGGTTGAAACCTTTTGATAGAGGATCTCAAATATTATACCATTATGAATGAAATACCATAGTTTTTATTTTATTTTCTGCGTATTGTATTTCTAGGTAAAAAGTAAGTTACCGTTGATTTATCAGATGTATAAAAAGATTATCAGACATTTGCTGATCTCTCTGTCATCCCCTCCACACAAATACTCATGAATATGTAGAACTTTTTATTGCTCACTAATGATTAATGTAAAGAAAATAAAGCATGTTAACAATTGCTCAATGACCGATGGCGAATCCAGGTAAGTTTGATAATACACAGAAATTAATTCAGAAAAAAACTTCATTAAAATGATGATAATGAGAGATCATGATAATTATAAATTTATTTTTATAATAATGAAAGAGGCAGTTTCGATAAAATATCTTATGGTATCCATACACCTACAGCCTGCCTGCTGTTCAGGGACTGTCAGTTTCCATGACAACAATTAGGATTTAGGCAGGCCACACATTACACAGTCCAAGACAACAGTTGTGTACTGTCAGTCTGATCAATAGACTAGACTGTAGGTGTATGAGCACCATTAGGTCAGATCAATAATTATCGATAGCAAACTTACTTTTCTTAAAGCGTTGATAAGCATGATGCTCGTGACAAAGACACAACATCCGCCCACGACCGAAAACAGCGCAAATATTATCAGTGCATTACGAACTGAAAAAAAAAACATTATGATTATTATTGCTCATCTAATAAGTGTCTCCGCTTAAGGCTTCCAATTTTTTGGGAATGCAAATTTGTAAGCATTACTCTGTTTGTACAAATCAATCACAACTTTACCCTTGTCTCATGCTTGTTGGTAATAATAGTGTGTTGCTTACCGTGTAGGTTTCCAACGTAGACAAACTCGAATGAGATGATGTAGTAACCGTAGTGAGTGGAGCCGGGGGCGGCCATCGCTAAGCAGTACATATCGAAAATCGATTCGCCTATGGTAAACAGGGCCACAAACTGAAAACAAACAGAAGATATATAGGTCCTGAATATTTTTTTTTTGATTTGTTACTGAAAAGTTACTGATTTGAAACTAATTACGCTGCACCAAGAAAAACATACAAGCGGCCAACCAATAAAAGGTTTATATGTAGAACAAACACATGCATTTTGTATTTTCACACGTTTTATCGATACTATGATGTTTAATCAATTTTATTATAGCATTTTTTTTACTTAATTTTAACAACTGTAAAAATAAAAAACAAAGCAATACGTAATGATATCTGAATATCAGGAATGCTAATGATAAAGACTTATTCTAAAAATAATAAAAAAAGAAATCATAGATATACCCGATAAATGACAGTGGTGATACACTGGTTATAAAGAACATAGACAACAATCTTCACGCACTATAATTTATGTATGTACTGAAATTACAGTATAGGCCGACTTACGACCAGATGAACTTGCGGCCTGTTTATTGGAACTGATTGTGGTCGTAAGTCAATGACTACCTGCACCTCTCTTCTTTCTCACTTCAAAGTCACTTCACGCCAACAAGAAAATCCAACAACCAACAATATTACATTTGGCATGAGAGAATTTAGCTAGTATATTATGGATGCAGTCGAAAATCATTACTTTGGGTAGTGTTTAGTATCTATATTTATCAATGATGATCATTTAATATTGTAATACATTCAAATAACTACTTTATGTAAATGATGGAAAAATAAAATTTGGATATATATTATGCATAACTAGGAACTTACAATGGCAAAGAATCCTGTGAGCAGAGCTCCTCTTTGAATATCCAGGATGACAGCATCGTGAAGAATAGGCTTCTGGTACCATGGTATTCTAATCGATCGCATAGACTTACTCGACTTCAAATTTGTCGATGATCTGCAATTTTTATAATGGTATTTTATTAAATTATGTACAATAATATTGTTTCACTAGTTTCATGCATATTGTAAAATATTCAAAAAGGAAAAGGTTTGTCACATATTGACACGATTGTCAAAGTTTGATCTAAGCTTAAGCTGTACATAATTTACATTTGTATCGAAGTGAAAAATGAAAATTACTCACTTTCCAGTATAGTGGGAATATACAGAAGGTGTCGACCTGTAGGTCGACGGCGTTTTTCGACCATAATTCATCTTGATAGTCTGAAAATTTAAAAAATAACAAATGAATTAGGTTACACCCATTTACATTAGTCACTCGTCGTCTGAAGAACGATGTAGATAAAATGGACAATATAATGCAGTTTTAGTCTTACAGAGTTTTTTAAGCTTTTGAAAGAAAGAAAATATTCAACCTTGGTAAAAGTTAGAGATCGAATTTAACGTAAAATCGTAAAAATAACAATAGGCGTGGCGTCCACACCACTGTCAGTACGTCGCCGTCAGTTTTGTTTTGTGATTGTGTTTTTCATTAAACGCAATAGTATTGCCAGTAAAGTTAATAGAAAATGTTATGACAATATATTTAATTTATCAAAAGCTTAAATGAAATTTAAAATTACATGTTATTCATATATTAACATTTTGATTTACCAAACTTTAATTGGATTATTTGATCAAGGCTTAAAATTCGAAACTGAAAGATTTTAATTTTAAAATCGCCCCATTTGCTTAAAGTTTTTATTCTTCTCTTTAATTTTTTTACCATTAATTACACAAATTTTTATTGGTTGCCAAACAAACATTATTTATAAGTAATGTATGAAACCGGTACTTTACTACCCTACTATTAGTAGTCATTAGTATTGAATACTTTTCAAATAAAGTGTTGGGTACTCGTACCAAAATCGAGTATTCTTTTTATTTGCTTACTAAATTCATGAATTTATTTAATTATCTAATACATATTTCACAAGTAGAACAAATTTAATAATGTAGCGTCAAAGACCACAGACAATGAAGTAAGCATATAATTTAGGTAGTCAATTCATAGACATTAATGATAACCGATATTAAGATTTGAATTTATTTTGCGATCTTCAAAATTTTCGCATTTACGTATTTTGGGAATTTTGCATTTACCCTATTTATCGCATCTATATCGCGTTTATCGCAAAACGCGAAAATATCGTACCTCTGTGTTGACAAAACATTGAAACGTCAAACTATGCGGGTGATGTGTGACAGCGTTTCTAACTTGCTATGAACATAATCATGTTTTTTGCGGAATTTCTGTAAATAAAAACGGCTAAATTGGGATTTAGCATTGAAGCACCATGGGGCGTGTCAGCCTCAAGATTCGTGACAGAGCAGACGCGTACAAAGCCCATGGAATGTATGTACATGGTGACAATTTAATGTGTAAGCATTGTAATCGTCGAGTGCAGTGGATGAAGAAGGACAACGTGGAAAAGCATCTGAAATCAATAAATCACCGGAAAGCAATTTCCGAGCCTTCTATAAGTTCTAGCCATCAATCTACAATCCCAGGGATATCAAAAGCAAAGACAAAAGTAGTCAATGGTAAGTCCGCGTTTATAACAGCTTAATGCCGTGGACTCATCTATGAGTCTTTGTAGAACATTGTTTGGTGGCTGTGGACTTATATGTGAGTCTTACGTCATATGTTTATTTTCTTTGAGAAATAATTGAGTTACGATTTAGTTTAATTGTGAATGTTAACGAGTGATGATAAAATATTATTTCAATTTTATGCAAATTTTCTCGCAAATTTCGCCGGACACCATGCATATAATCGCGGCGTTAAGTTGTTAAAGAAAATGTGCCTCAAAACCAACATTCCATTGGAAAAAATGGATGATCCAACAGTGTATCGCTACATGCTCAAATATGTTGAAGGGTTAGGTGATTTGTCATGTACGAATCATTTATGAAGAATGCATCAAGGGAATAGAATATGCCGTTGTTGCTGAAATGTTGCTGAAAAAAGTCTGCACGAGATTAATCATATGTCCATGTATTTCTATAATAAATTTTGTTAAAATGTATAGAAATTTATAATTATTTGATACTTATGTTTAATAAAATAGATGCTAAAATTCAACATTTTTAATACTACAAAGCACTGTAATGATAAACTGCTAAAATGCTAAAGTCTACTAATGAACATTATTATGATGAGATAATAAAATGTGCAAATGAAACTATTTATGCATTCTTTTTATATTATATTATTTATACTTACAGAAGCCGAAAAGTCAACAAGTAGTAATTCTTGGAAAGAATGCAATTTAAAATCAAAAGACAATGTTTACCTCAACCCGCTGATCGAAATTAACGAAGGATTGCAAGTAAACTTAATTCATATTCTGAGAATCAATTTTCGAGTCTCAGTATTTTGTTATCCTTGCAGTGACATCTGTGTTTGAAGATTGAAATTTATTTCAATAGCAAAGGGAGACTCGAACAATTTACTTAAATCAATCGTATTTTTTCATCTGATTTTAATGTTTTAACGATTTATAGTTTGGATATATATCTTTTTAGTTTGGATGTAGAATAGTACAGTAGCACCCCGATATAATGGACCAATTCGAGTGTGGAGGTGTCCGTTAAAGCTGAAAGTTCGTTATATAAAAATGGTTTTCTCAATGCATTTTTATAAAAATATAGTTGGCTTCCGTTATCGGACGCATAATCAACACATATAGTAGATTGTCGAGATGCGATCCTATCACTCATAATTTTTTTTTTGAGCTTATAGCTTCTTTTTCCTAATTATCTTCACTTCCATTCTCAAGACCGTAACTTCATTTGCCATTTCAAATTCAATCATGATGTGATACCCAGTATCACATTCATCTACCTCTAATCACAAAAATATTTTTTCTTCAGCTATTTCTTTTTCAGAACTATTTATTCTGTGTATTCTACAGAAATCTGGAATCTAAATCTATGTCTGCATCTTGATAATCAAATTATTCCAACCATATTCTAATGTTTTCACTTTTACCGCTTATCGATATTTTGTTCCTTATATCGGGGTCCGTTATATCGAGGTTCTACTGTATATTAAGTTGTTATTTTTTTATTTATAGGCTATATCAGCATCCATACAGGACCTTGCTGAATCTCAGGCAGAATTACTGTTAGTTGAAACTGAACGGAATGCAATTTTCAGAAATTGTTTGTCATTATTTAAAGATATTGCTTTGAACATGAATTTGGTAAGTCAAAGTATAAAATTTTAAACTTTTATAAAAATGTAAAGATTGTGTTAAAAATAATTGGCTATAATTGGTTAAGCAAAAGACATCCAAGCCACATTTTATCGAACCGAGTAAAACACAAATGAAATTTTAAAGAAACAAGTTTACTATGACTTATTTTATTAAAAACTAATATGAAATTTAAACACTTATATGTATACATATATATTACATCTTTCCTTATTACTAGATTATTGAAAATCACTACTTTAAAAGTTATTGAATGTTGTGTGTTGGACGTTTTCTGCTAATTAAAATTTTGATCATTTTGTATTTGGGTTTTTATTATTATTATATTAGTCTGTGTCCATGAAACCTTCATATTTAGTGTATTTTTTGTTTTTAATAAAATAGTATTGCATAAGCCGACTTACAACCTGTTTATCGGTTTCGATTGTTGTCGTAACTCAACCACTACCTGTAATATCATGGATCATTTTCATACGCTGGAATTATATGGAATATTTTTTTTTTTTAAATGAATTCAGTTTTCTTTCAGGTGTCAAAACTAAATGCAGAAAGAAATTTGAATGAGGATTTTGATATAGAATAATCTTCCGAAACGATTGGAGTAAATTGGATATCAGATTTAACCAGATGAAACTTGGAAATGGTATTGAAAAAAACTTTATATTTATAACACCTTAAATAGATTTATATGATACTTTTATTTCCTCAAATAAATATTATATTTAAAAATGAAACATGTTTAGTTTATTTATTATATTTAATATCCACCACATATATTTCAAAATTCTTTTCCTATCATAATTCTGCTCAATTGACCAACAGTAAGTATACTATAATATATATATATGCACAAATTTATATAATTATATCAAACAATGCTTATAGTATAGAACAGTGATTCTCAAAGTGGGTTTCACAGAAAAATTGATAACGGATCCAATATAGATAATAAAATAATAATATAATAAAATATGTTTAGTTAACTTAGTTAAAATGTTGAAACATATACCTAGAATATTTTCCTCAAAGATATACCAAAGACAAGTTATTATTTTTTATTGATACTAAAAATAAATCTACTATCAATTAATATTATGAGTGTTTCAATGCGATTAAACAAAAGAAATTGGCCCCTAAACTTAAATTAAGTCCCTCAATCTGTGATGTTTTTCTACAGATACGCATTCTTCAGGGGTACTTTTAAGTATTCTATTTTTAAGTGCAAAAAAGGGTCACAGGCTAAAAAAATTGAGAAATGCTTGTATAGAATATTATCTTCACTAATATGGTTGATATAAATATTAGGTCTAATGTACATAGATTGCAAATGTCATCTCAGTCGTCAGATGTGAGTTTAAAGTTGGCACATTAAGTGAAAATGGCTCTACATTGTAATGCAATATGGAATATGTATTATCAATCTTCTGGCATGCTAAAATTATCTAGGAAATTTTACATTATTTTATTTATTTTTTATATGGTGGTTGAAAGAAAAAAAATTCCACAAAATTGACAAAACTGATATAAAATTTGTATAAATCTCTTCAGTCTTCTATGCATTCTCGATAATCTGTTTATTGTAGCCCATGCTGGCCATTGATTTTTTGACTGGTGCAGAAGTCTCTTGAACCGGTTTTGGGGATGGTTCGACCACACTGACTGTGCTCAATATATCCTTCTCCATTTTAGTTTGTAAATATTTTGTGAACTCTCTTGTTTTCAAAACAGTATCGTTAAGGTAAATATTTTCTGGTCCATCAGTTTTACCCTTTTCAGCGTACATGGTACCGCTATTGGTATTGAAGGCTTTTTTTGACCATTCTGATAATTTGCGATTGGTACTGGGATTGAAATAGTTTTGAGGATCCGCCATCGTTGAGTCTGGAAATTCAAATATTTTAACGTTACATTGGAACCTTGATATAATGGACAAAATATCCGGTCAAATATCAAAAATTAAGACAATGTATAAAGTTTACATCATATAAAGCTGCGAAAGTCAACTTGGATAAATCAATTACAGCATATCGATGGCCATAAATTGACAACACATATCATACGTTTCGACTGTGGAAAGGAAAAAGGACGTAACCCTCAAATATTAAAAATAGCTTTTACTCAATAATTAGAATGCATACTACTTAATACATGTCATATCAAAAAGATGTAGGTTGAAAATCCTGAATTAGTGTCTAAATTTAGCTTTTAAGTTTGAAAAAAGGATGGCTGCAAAATATACAAACAGGAAAAAGGGTATCAATTTCTTTGGTTTTTCTTAAATAACTTATTAAATTATTATCATATTGAGTAAATAAACACTAGTTTTAGTCTTCACGCATTTCAAAGTTGTGCCTATGTAATGTTTTGACTTTGGCTCGAAATCATTGAATAAATGTTTTTGTGCCTACGGTAAAAATTTTTCTATGTATGTTATGTACTGTTCAGCACGACCAAAAAAATAATAGTTTTATGGATGAAGAATAGTATCAAAAAATTCAATACACACACTGAGAACTGCAAACGAATTAGAACGATAGTGTGACTAAAAATATCAGCTAACTTTGAATGAAAACGGGTAATAGAATGAAAGAGTGGTCGACTTACAATACATTATTAATACAAAAGAAATTGTTGCCGTAGAGCGAAAAGTCACTAACTAAAAATTGACAGTTTTGAGATAGTGAATGTTTTGTGATTGCTATATTAACCACTTCATGCTTTTGAACGAACAGTGTTTGCGCGCGGCACATGTGATGCATCGCAACAACCCGAACAATGCGTGTTTCGACTTGTCCGCATTACATACGATAAACAAACGAACTGAGCTTACCAGTTGCTACTTGACACTCATAAAGGTTTACGCATGCCGTTTTCTCTGCTTAAACTTATTGAAAAACATAAAATATTTTGCAAGTATTATATTTCAAACATTAGTGAAAAATTGCATTTTTTATTTATATATTCATATTGATTATAATTTTGATATTGAAGATCCCTTTATCATGGAGAGTGACAGTGAATGGGAGGATTTGAATTTAGATAA
>JAGVSQ010008711.1:0-14166 GCA_022683975.1 Rhyacophila evoluta | reverse complement strand
ATTTAAAATCAATTTCCATCAAGCACCATCAGTCGAAAATATTAATTATTTAAAGCATAGTATAAGATAATAAATTTGTTATTTAAAATGAAATTAGAAAACATATTAGAAGAAAATCAATTAAAAATAACAGATACTACATTTATTTGTAAATATATTTATCGTAAATAGAGAAAAAAATAAAGAGAGCTTTCCCAATGAGTAAGACTGATGTTTATTTAGAAATTTATAAAATACCTCTAAACTCACTCTCACCCATGTAAATGATATCAATAACTGAGGCAATTTAATTAAACATCACCATTGCCCTCCACACTGGCATGACTACTGGCAGGTTAATTCTGCATTTAGAAATAAAAAGGAACTGATGTTTTCGATTTATCATGTAGTTATCAGGAACGCACAGACTAATCAGTGATTATTTCGCTGTTATAGATTGTTTTTACTAGGTCCACTGTACAAATTTAGTAAATGGATCTCCACAATATGAAAACCAATTTAGAGAGATTATTTCACGAGAATTGATTATCGCCTAACTTATCAATTCATTAAACATCGAATTTTTAAAAGCTGTGTGATTCAAACACGCAACTTGGCAGTGGGTACGCTTGCCACTTAGCCGCCGTAGGCACGATGTTATAGTTAATTGTACTGTATAATTATTTTTATGAGTGATTCTAGAGTTTACCTGGTTATTTATAAAACATGTAGCGCTTAGTTGACTGTTTAGAATTCAGAGTTGAATAAATCCTTGTGATCTTTTGTCATTAAACATGGCAATTAACACGCTTGTGTGACGTTGATGACAAGATAATACGCTGTTTTATACGAAAAGTACAACACAAGTCATAAAACTGTCATTAAATATGCCATAAAGTCATAAAGTGCTAGTGAAAAATAGACCAAATTCACACTTTATATACTAATGTAATAGTAAATATTTTGATACTTGCACTTAACACGCATACGGATATAAATCAAATGCTAAAATATATCTTACGGTATAAAACAGGGCCGCACCGTTCTAGTGTACATATTGAGCACTACAGAAGGGCGCCTGATCATAATGAGCGTCGTTTTATAAAAAAAACGAAATAAAATCGCTACATGCAAATACATTTGCATAATTAAAACAAGTACATTATAAAAATATAGGATATATAATGAACAAGCAAATAACTTTTTGCATAAAAGCGTCTCCTATCCACGATGCGGCACTGGTGTGAGATAACTATTTATAATATTAATATTTGAAAAGCCCTACTTCAGTTTGAAACAGATTAACGATTGTTAACAGCTTGTACTTTGTTGCTGAAGATTTTTAGATGAAATTATACATGTCTGAAATTAAATATATATATGTGTGTAGGATTGAATGACTAATGTGTAGGGCAGGGGTTTCTAACCTGGGAAGTGTATTTTTTATTATAGCTAATCTGAAATGAAACTCTTCGTACTGAATAAATTATTTCTATAAAGTGCTTATCTTACCTAAGAGTATAAATCCGACGCGAGGCATTAATAATAATTTTCTAGTACAGAATCATTGTTTCAATCAATTTGATGACATTTTTTAAGCGTGTCTACATTATTATGTATATTAAAAAATAAAAGGTAGGGTGGCGTGGAAAATAAATATTTTCGGGGGGCGTTGTAGCATAAAGGTTGAATTCCGCTGGTGTAGAGAGATTGTCTGAAAAGCAATTGCTATTAAAATATAAAATGTCAAAATAAGTCTTCATATTGTAGATATTTATATGCTCTTGAAGCGGACACGATGGAAAAAATATTATATATATAAATGTAAAATATACGAAATGTGTTTCATGTGTATTTTATTTATGAAGAGAATTTTACGTTTTAGTTAGTAAGAAATATAGTTTGAGATAAAGAAAGACGGTTTTTAGGATAAAAAGTTGTTTCACATTAGAAACGGATATGGTTTCAATAATACATACTATTATATGACAAATTTAATACTTTGCTAATGTTGTTCATTATACTTGTAATAATTCATTAATAATTTTATTATTATTCTGATTTCTCATTTAACCCGTCCACCGCCGGAGGGGAGAGGGGTCAAGCGATTTCGATTGCCTTTTCAGTATTGAAATTATCATAATAAAGGTGGACAAGCAATTGAGTTGCGGCGCGTTAAATACGCCATTAAACCTCGCATCGACCCTTCACGACACCTCCCGTCTCCCTCTAGAGCTTTCGATGCAAGCGGCGCCCAATCGTGGAGCTTACAAACATTCGAAAATGATTATTTTTTTATTAACATTTAAGCTTTTTAGTGCTAAGCTTTTAGTCAAATTGGTGAAATGACGAAATGCGATATATTCATATCATCTGGAAGTGTACTTATATATTGGTTGATACGAAAGAGTTTTTCAAGTTGTGTCTACAATTTATTGCAACTTAATTTCAAATGATCATTTTCTATTTTGAGAAAATGCGCTATTTCACGGTAAAGGAAAATCTATGTTTCTGATAATATTTTTTCAACAAAACTCAATATTAACAGGGCTTAGTTAGAAAACGAAGGATCTTGGAATACTGCTTCTGTAACATTTTTGTCACTTTGACTGGTGCTTTATGTTAAATACACCAAGAATATACACTCCCATACTAAATGTGTAAAATACTGCAAATGTAGATTTTTTAGAAAGGAATTTTGTTCTATAGAAATATTATTTAATTATATAAAAATTAATTGAAAATTGAATACCGATTTCATTAATTCTGCCAATAAAATATTAAACACTGTACGCCATGCAACTTTTATAATATGTAGCAGCTTATTAAAACTTTCAATGTGACAAAACTTTGCAGGAGAGTGATAAAACTGCGCCTTATCATGATACATTTAAGGTTTATACTATCGATTATAATGTCATTCAGCAAGCGGAAGCTTTATCAAGCTTTCAAGTCTAATATGAAGAAACAAAAAAGCAAAAATTGCATCGGAGGTTTTAATAGTTCTTAACGACGATATATGCTGCTCAGAATTATAATCTAATAAATAAGTTAGCTTGACCACAGATGCGTTTTGATTCTTATAGAGAAATAAATGCCCATTTGATTACGATATGATGAATATTATATAACCATTTTTGCTTAAAATAAATCATATGTAGATGTGTTTAAAATATATCTCAATAAATATTTTTACAATTGCTTGTTCCAAGAAATGTAGCCTTGATATAAGTTACAAGCGTAGGTAGAAGCTCAAAATAATGGATACCATATTAAGTTGAAGCCATTATGTTTTAATGATTTACTTTTATGATTCATTATTTTTTTTTAAATCTTCACACATATTATGTTTTTAATATGAAAGTTTTTATTATTAAAGAATATATTGGCATTAATTACGCATGTGACAAGTAAAAATTTATATTACACATGAATACAGAACCACGAAGTAAATGCATTAAAAGTTTAATTTTCATAACAACATCTCAAACGAAAACAGTATTTCTAACAATAAATAATCTTAACCATGTTCGCTCCCAAAGTGTAGCATATGTATTTACACAATCTAAAGAAATCCACTCGGAAAATTGACTGTATAGATCTCGGCAATGTGAAAACGTCTTACAGATTTACATTTACGAGAATTGAATTACAGACAATTGCTCAGCCATTCAATCATGCACTTTTTGATTATAAAAATCCGACAGATTTGGGAATCAAACTCGCATTCCCCGGATCGGCTGGCGCGCACGCTAACCTCTACGTTACTAGGAAGCAATAATAATTAAATATTGTAGTATTTTTAATAAAAACTGTCCACGCATTTATATCCCCTGAAAATTTCCCGCTCCACAGCGCAAAATGTTGTCCTTTTCTGGCAACATTTTTATTAATCACTCCTCTCTTTCTTTCACTATAATCTCCTCGCAGTATGTTTCCCTCTGGCGCAATTTTTTGTTTCTTTTTTTACTCTTTACCGTCTACTCACTGTCTCTTTTCTTTTCGTTACAATAATGCGAGCTTGTCTCTTTCGACTTGAAACTAATGACTTAATCAACGCTGCAAGGTGCGCTTACCATGTACAGTCAGACAATAAAATAAATAAGAGAATTAATTTTTTAATGAATTAAGTTTAATTAAAAACGATATATAAAGATATCAAATCTTGTATCTACACTAGATTATTGCTTTAATAATCATCAGGTATTTTTCACAGTTAAAACACTACAAAGTGTCCACAGTTCCACCATTATCTATGTCAATTATCATTATTAGATGCCAAACAAAAAAATTAAGCACACCTTTATTATTGCACTATAAACACGCATATCAGATCAATGTATTAATTCTCTTCTATACACAGGTGATTAATTATTGTCATCTTATTTGATCTGAATTATTTCGTAGAAAACCGATATGTAAAATGTGTTATTTTAATATAAAATACGGCGTCTATTTTTAAGCTAGAGTATACCATCATCGAAATTTGTCTTGGTGCATTATTATCAAGAGAATTGATCACCGGGCAATCATTAAACTCATTAATCATCCATTTCTACATTACCGAATGTTACAAAATGGATTTCTTAACGTAATTATTTAAACAGGTGATTGTTAGTAGTAAATTGCGTGAATATCAATTGGTTGAATGACGTATTGTTTAAAATGAGATTATGTCCAATTGTTTGGTCCAATGTCTAACCAAATATGGATATCCACAACGCAGAGATTTATTTCAATATGTTGTTTCTCTAGAAAGATGTTTATCAATTAAGCCCGCATTATATTTATGAAGCTGGGTAATTTAAATTTACGAAATAAACATCTATTGCGTTTGTATCATTGGCGTAACTTTTAATTCCTGATTTTACGTTATTGTCATTAACAGAATTCATACTAGAGTTAAACATTTTAATAAAGAAACCCACTATTAGATATCTGACATTAAGGCAATAATAATATTTTCATTAAGTTTTTAATATGCATTTTCATGCAAATTATTGTCTCTACAGTAGCCGCGAGGTTAGCGTACGTGCTTCTTAAAAGAGAATCCCTACATTTTCAGGATTAAAAAAAATAATATTCAGGACTAGATGCCTATTGGATTAAGCAATTGTCAATCAATTTTCGTGAAAAATAATCTTTACCGACTTGTCTTTACATTTGCAAAGATCTATCTATGTATTGTATTCGACTTTATGCGCGGGCGTGGAAAAAAATATATACGTAATATTCTTGACATATCTAGTTTAATGTAATTTCTTTCGAACGATTTCATTTATATAAATATTACAGACCGCTTATATCCCTTTTGTATCGATATTAGAATCCGGTTAGTGACTTTGTAAAAACTTTGTCGATCGGGCGAAAGTTTTCCAATATGTATTCAATACAAGTTGAACGTATAAAAGCTCCCAATGGAATCACAGGTACGTTGAGCTTTTCCCTATGTTTTCTATTCTGTTTACAGGCATCACATGATATTATAAGAAAAAGATTTTAAATAATATTATTATTTGAAAAGTTTTATTAAGCTCTAAAATGGATTACCTATATTACTTGTCGACAATAATTGATTACATAATTTAGCATTTGAAAAGAAAATGGACTTAGCTCACGTTGAATAATTTTTTCAGGAGATATACATTTTTATTATCAGTGAATTGGTTCAAACTAATTCTGCTATATTGTGATAACTTTATAGATTGTATAAAAAAAATATGCATGTTTCAATACAGGAAATTCATACGCTAATCATCGAAGAGTGTTTGTCGTGAAATATATTCGGTCAAATATTCTTTTTAGTATATGATTTAAAAAATATATTAGTATACCGTTAATTTAAGCACGATGTCACAAGTTTTGCGGTTGTAGATGTGGAGTGGTTGTAAATCGAGGACGGCGTAACTCGAGAGCTTACGCAATACAACAAATTACCAATGTCAATCTATAAAATCCATACACATAAACCATGTCTGTTTGATCAAATTTATCGTTTCTTGTGGGCGTTGCCGTTTTCATGTTTTATTAAAAATCTCTCGCATAATAAAGTCGTAAAATAATTTTGGTAATTTACGTGAATTTTTATTACTTTAATGAATATTTCCGACGCGTTGCTAATTGTTAGAGGCATTCATAAATAATTCTTAATTATTTTAATGACATGTAATTATAAATACGATCCGCGCCACATATTAGCTATGAGAACATAAATATTTTTCCCAATATAGAAATAATTAACAATCACTCCATTACAGTGTGATTCATGCGAGCAGAGACGGATTTGTGGCCTGAGACCGGAAAGTTTCTTTTAGTCAATGGGCCAACATTTTCATCATATATACATTTGCACAAGCAACACGAAAAGCCAAAAAATATGCGTATAATTTCAATATATATATATAAACCATGTCCGCTCTGAAAGATATGTTTCAACAAATAATTGTTCACGAAAATTGTTTGTCAGATAACCCAACTCAATTAAGACGACTCTATCCAATGAACATACAATCCTACGTTTCCAATTTTTTCAAAATCCAGCAGATATGGGAATCAAACCCATGTTCACCGAATGTAAAACGCGTGTACTAGTCTATGCGATATTGGTAATTGTAAGTAAGTCTAAAGTGGCATAATGCTGGCGAACATTACATTAGCAAAACCTTGAAGTGCACGAAGACTAAAACTGATGTTTTATTTACTCAATATTATATTAATTTAATAAGTTATTTAAAAAAAAACTAGTAAAATTGATTAGGTGAAAGCCTCTTTTGCCGGTTGAGAATTTAGCAGAGCATCCTTTTTTCTAATTTAAAAGCTAAAAATAGACATGAATTAGGCATTTTCAGCTCACATCCTTTTGATAGAATGTGTATTAAGTTGCCTGATTATTGAAAAAAAGCTATTTCAAAAAATTGAGGATTACGTCCTTTTTTCTTTTCAGTGAAATTATGATATCCATATATAATATATAGGCAATTCGTGAAGGTATTATACCACAAATTGTATGTATAATTTCAAATATTTTTTGAAAGCAGAAATAATTGTAAATCACCTTATTGTGCTACGTTTAATTTGTGCAGGGACGGATTAGTAACTTGAGACTGGCCCAAGAAATTTTCCAGAGTTAACCGATCCGAATTGATATTATATAAGCTTAGTAAAATGTTTATGTATACTTTATTTGTTGAGAAAGTGGTTTGGTATAGTTTCAAAGAGTGTGGTGAATTGATATATATAAACTTACAACAATATTTTATTATTCATATTATTTATTTGAAATTCTAGTTCTGTTTTAAAATAACACAATTACGATGAACAAAACACGGAAATGATATCATAAAAGAGATTCAAATATCTCTAAAAATCTGAAATATATTTTGGCTACTTATATTATAATTTATTTTTATAATGAAACACAAGATTAAACTAAAACACTATGTGTGAGTAGGATCAGGATAAGCAAGTCGGATAATTAATTTTAAGATAATCATATTGAGAGATTTAAATTAAGCCATGTGTAATTGAGAGCATAGTTATATCGAAAAAAATACAAGTCTTAAAGATTTATAAATAGCTTTATGAAGTTTGATTTTATTTATTTAGTATTTTCAATATTTTTAGTTGCACATATCTTCTGATAATAATTACGCTCTCTAATAGCCAAACCATACAAGTTTATCACTGCACGTCCTCTATAGTCACCGAATAAAAGTTTTAAAGTAACAATACAATGGTGTAAAAGCTTGGTTATATTTAATAAAACATCAAGAAAATATATTTATTGATATTGATTACTCTGAAGATAAAACTCTGAAGTAAATATGTATTATAAAAATAATTTTATTTCATTTATTAAGGTTCAATATATATGATGAATAGAAATTTATGACTACAGAAATAAATAGAGATATATATTAAATAATAAATTCTGTAATATAATATATATAATACTTTTATTTTTTCTTTTACAAAGAAGGGTTAATAGCGCTTATAAGGGCAACAAAACCGTATTTACATTGAGGGCAAAACAAAAAGAATGAAAAAAAAAACCACAGGATCGGATAGAAGGCATCTGTCTACGATGACCTCATCCCTTGAGGCTGCTTACTGGAGGGGGTGCGAACGGACCACAGCCTTAAAAGGGAGGCTTTGAACGGCCATCTTATTTCCTTTTTCCGGGGATTTTCACGGAAAATACGTATATACACGATGTGATAATGTCGTGCGAAATTGCAACGATATGTTCATGTGTGGTTTTGAAGGGTATTTTGACCATCGTGAAGAAAAATACAGAGCGTAGTTTACATTTTGAAATGAAAAAAAAACAATACATAGATTAATATTTTTACTTTATTGTAATACATTGGTTTCTCCTCAGTAACCAAGAAGTTAGTGTATACTCGTGTGGGTTTGATTTTCACACCTGTTGTATTTAAAATATACCGAAAATGCACGACTGATGCTTATTTGGTTGAGAAGTTGTCTGACAACAAATTCTAGTGATAAATAATGTGTCTGTTCACATCTTCACTGCGTATGAACAATCATATACTCCATTTTCAGATCGGTATCTTTAGACTGTGTTGATCCATATCCTCCTTTTTTAGAACGGACAGTAAGAAAAAGCTTTGATAAAAGCTACTCTGCAGCTTACATTCCGCATGGTATCAATACGAAAATGGGCCTAATATTCATTCTATGATATTCGGAACCACATTCAGCTCACTATTCTTATTTTAAAACTAAATGTCATTTAATTGTCATATGTATTATATCAACAAAATTTGATAAAGACTAAAAGAAAACAGATGCGCGATGGTGGTGATATGATTTGACTTTGTGATAAACTTACAAAGTTATTAAATGTTACGTTAAACGACATAGTTAAGTAAGGCTAACTAAAATATTCATTTTTTGTCTAATGAAGTTTTATTGAGTAAATTAGATTAATGAGAGAGAAATTATGTTGTTATATCATATGAAATTATAATACAATATTGGTTTTAAAAATTCCTATTTGTTTAATACGTCCAAGTGTATGCTCGTTTTGGCCTATTAAATGATGACTTAAAATTGAACTATTTCTTCCGTTGATATGAAATATATAAAAGATGTGTTATTTGTAACAAAAAATGTACTAATTGTATAAAGGGAACTTAATCGTTTTTCCGTTTACAAATATTGACAAAAAATCTTTATCTATCATAGGATACGTATATTCGAAGCCTTCTTTTAAATAGAAAAAAATCAAGTATCAAAGATTCTGATACCATTATTAACATGAGGATATCCGGTTCGGAAGTTTTTTAAATCTTGAAAGTAAACCCTTTTAAGGTCAAAGGCTTCGCATAAGTTATACCGAGTCAGCTGAAGTGAATGAAAGTGAATCCTTGTGGAAAATTTCAAAGGAAGACTCACTTCAAAGAAAATGATCTCGAAAATGTTTGAGCCAAAGGAAAATTTATAGGGTCAGATGGAAAACGATTTCGGATCAAACATAAAATAAGAACATTTTTTCTCTATTTTCGACGATGTATATATTTAATTTTGTTTTGTTGCAATATTTAATATATTACATTTGGTAAAACTATTTTTATTATTTGGTATAAGTAGCTTTATTTAATGTTATGAAAGCCATTAACGTAAAATGATAACTCATCTTTTGATATATATATGATAAAAAATCGATATAACCTCAATAAACACATAATAGGCAGACATTAAATGAACATATTATTTTAATAATTAATATTTTCGACTGATGGTGCTTGATGGGAATTGATTTTAAATAATTTAGAATATTATTTTAAATAAATAAGAGCTCCATAGAAGTAAAAATGAATTGTATTTTTTTTCATTTTATGTAGATAATTATTGTCTTTTTTTCTGGGGTCGTCAATTGCAAATTACTTAAATACACATCGAACTATTTAACAGATTATACCATCCAAAGATTGCAGTTCGTTTCCCATAGCTGCTGCACTGAGTTAATAAATTAACCAATAATCATTTCTCGTGAAAAACCAGTCAAAACAAGTCTTCAAAATGAAAAAATCCATATAATCCATTTTCATGCCGAGCATAATAAAAAACTTCGTCAAATTTCTCCTTATTTTATAAGTAGTATAACAACATTTGTATCAAATGGTATAAAAAATATTCTGTCCTATGGTAAAGATATCATTTACAACCATCATTGAGCGAAAAAAATATAGAAATTCTCCACACGCATCGCCATGATGACAAGCTACATTTACTTCAATACCAAAAGAAAACAACCCCTCAATGAGGGTGATTGCATCTCACTGTACCCACAGATGGAGTATACTTTATTCCCTCCCTTCGGTTACTCTACATCCCCTTTCTGGCATCGTTAGGGGCTGGCGAGCCATCTTTAAAGATGCAATAGGAGAAGGGGAACATCTTCTGCTTTATTTAAGACCAGCTAGGTTATATTGTAGATAGATTTATATATGTTGAACTATGTAAGCTATTATTAAAAGAAAATTGATTGAGTATCAAAGGTTAACTCTATTACATTTCCTCACATTAATGCATAATGCAACTATTTGTTAAATTTACTAGAAATTAAACAAATAAAAATATAGTTTTTTTGCCATGTTCGCCCCGAAAATGAATTATATCGATGGCTTGAAGCATGGATCGGTACTTTTTTTTTATAAGAAGGCCAAACATTTTGCATGGGGATTAGTGCGGGCCGCATTTGGTCCATGTGTTATTACAGTAAAGGCCATATATGTCATTACAGTAGGGCCCGCATCAACATGCCTTGTAGGTCGTATGAGGCCTGTGGGCCACTGGCTTAAAGTGCAAAGTTGTTAAGTAATTTTTAATTAGTAACTGAAAATGCTAATACTTGATCATGCTATCTTTTTAATATATGCATCTTCCATATTAATTTAACAACTCAAAGTTATTTAAATGTATTGAAAAATTCCCAAAAAAAATTGACAACTCGTTGGGCTCGGAAGTATTTAAACTACAAAATAATTAATTAATATTTTCGACTGATGGTGCTTGATGAAAATTGATTTTAAATTTTAAATTATTTAAAACTGGTAAACTTCCATATGTGATATTCACATATGGAAGTTTACCAGTTTTAAATAATTTAGAATACAAAATAATTATAAAACTCTGCTATTCATATATGTCAAAAGTGTGTTGTGCATAAGCAATTTTACAAATAAAAGTTTTAAAATGTGTTACGTATATCAAAATAATCACAGAAATAAATAACAAAATAATCAGTTTGGAGTTTAAGCCATCGATTTGGATCTCCGCAATGTAAAGATTATTTTTTCAGACAATTTCTCAGCCCAATAGGCATCCAGTTCTACCAAATTCAGCTAAACTTTCGGCTACCTGAGAAAATATTAAACTAACAGTATTACACTTAGTATAATAGGAAAAACATTCCTTAAAATCGTAACCTTTAGTGTGCTTTAACATTGATTACAATTATAACTATTTCAACATTTTTTTTTGCTGTGTTTTAGATTGATAAACATGAATGCCGTGCTTCTACACGTATTATATAAAAAAATATATAATAAAAACACATGAGAGGGATTGACTCAGTTTAAATAACACGTACATAACATATAACAAATTTACAAATGTCGAACATTTTCTTCAATAGTTGCGTCAGTGTACAGTGTATATGATGGTTTTCACTAACGTAACAAAATCTGATAACTCATTAACTAAATGATGAAGACATATGGTCAACTTAGGATTGTCTTCTCGAATAGACCAACCGTCAAATGTTCAAGAGATTAAAAACAAATGTCATTTAAATACATACAGTTAAATATATGAAGTATTCTGTGCTATTTTTTTAATCCATTGATTACTGTATTATGGAAGAATAGAATTTCAGTATATAATATTGTATAAACTACCTAAATAGTTGGAAAACGTTTTGTTTTTCAAATTACGCACCGTGAATATTGGATAAACTAATCCAATGATACAACAAACTCTAAAAAAATAAACTTTAAAAGTTACCTCAACTAAAAAAATCGAGTCACTTGCTTTTACAGTATTGGTGACGAAATATACATTTAATAATGTCGAAATATCAAACTCAATATTGAGAATTAACAGTAAATAAATAATTGTTTAAATGTGTTACATTTGTAACTTAGAACCTTGTAAATCTCAGTCCGTGTGACATAGTACTTTCGGTAAGTTGAGGTAATATAATACGCTTCCCCGGCGACAAAGTATTCGAGAGCGATCGAAGCGGAGACAGTCATCCGTCCTTATCTGCCGCATTTAAATTCATATGATTCACTCGAGAGGGAAAATATATCCATTTCACATTGACAGCTTAACTGTCTTCGAATAGGGAAACCGAATGAAAATTGGAAAATTTGGGGGATAAAATAGACGTCATAGGACGATTACCGAAACATGAGTGATGTTTCTTTTATTTAAAAAAAAAAATCATCAAATACCATAAGCTTGTATCGATCTATTTTTTATGAAGAAATATCATGACCAATTTTACTTCCTTTTTACTATCTTAAACATTCGCAGAATTGATGTATTTTATCAATTTAGTAGTCTACCCATACAGTTTAGATACTTTAGAATTCTTGAATAATACAATATATATATTATACTATATACTATAGATATTTAATTGTTCATGTATTGTGCCTAGCCCATGTTATTTGAGATTAGAAGCAAATTTTATAAAATTTTATATTTTCACTACCCGAAACGTTATTTATATTTATACGCGCATTGGTAAAACAAATGAATATCAAAGAACGAAAAAAATGGTTTTGTGATGATTTGTTTTAATGTTACTTCACAGTATATTAAAATTCTTTTCATAAAGAGATTAACGAAGTGTTAAAAACCTTTTTTGATATTGACATATAAATTATATAAAATTTCTTCACGGGTATTTTTTAGAACACTTAAAATATTGTTGATGTATTAATCCGGTGCACATTTACATGGTATAATTTCATTGTTATATTTCAAAATTATTGCAGAACTAAAAATAGTATATTGACAGTAAATTATGTTACTAAATCACAATAAATCTATAAATTGTATATTGGAACATTCAATTGATTATTTTTTTAAATTTATTAAGCCAGCTGGAACTTTAAATGAGGTTTATTTCGGCTAAAAAAAGTTATACATTTTTGTCAAAACAGAGTGCAAGTTAATATAAGAAGACGAAATGTTCTAGTATATTATTTTTATTTATATAATATGAATGCAGTTATTTCTTATAAACATATGTTATTATAATGCTAACAATTCTTTCAATACATGATAGTATAACTACTTTATAATAAATGATAACTCAATTCTTAAACACATTTTGTCGAAACTTTTACCGTAACAATACAAATGTCGAGACTATTCTAGTAAGTAATACTTATTACCTGATATTATAACCGAAATAACTATAAAATAGATCATGCTCTCGAATAATAAAAAAAATAATACAATAAATCCGAAAAATAATGAATACAAATAAAGATAGACTGCGATTCCATTGAATTTTGATATGTGATGGCTTTCCATCAAGGATTTAATGTAGATAAAATTAATTACTAGTGTTATACAATTAAAGTATTATTTATCATTAAAGTTTGTTTTTATATTATGTTCGCTCCGAAATATATGTATATATATACACTCAATGTGACAATATCGACTGTTAAAGTGATATGAAAGACATGTATTTACTGATTATTTTTTCATGAGAATTGTTTGTCAGACAATTGATCAACCTAATGGGCAGCTAGTGATGCATTTTCGATTTTTTTTTGATCTGTCGGATATGGAAATCAAGCGCCACTGGGGAAATGTCTATTTAATTCTCTAAAAAAAAAATACATGAAACAAATCATTATTTATGAAATCGGTTTGTGTGGTAATATATATCAACAGCCAGAAAATAAAAGTTTATTTCATTTTCATTAATTTCCCAATACTTATTTGTTTATAAGGTCTTTTAGTCTTCCTGAACAATTTAACAAATACATAATACGTGTTGACAATGTATGGTCATCGATATAGTATACTTAAAACAGTGTAACCACAGAGTTATTATTATGGTATATATTTTAAATTATGTATTATTTATATTGATTAATATATTAGTTTTATATAATTTATTTATTTATTTAT
>JAGVSQ010008710.1:0-14166 GCA_022683975.1 Rhyacophila evoluta | reverse complement strand
TTTTATGCGATTTTTTCTTGAAATCGCCCGGTCCCCACTTGAAAATCAATAAAAAATTTGCGGGTGCTATGCTGTTAATATTAAAATTAGATGCAACAGTCACCATTTTTGCTGCTGAGTGATTTACAATCGTCAGCGTTTTCACAAGACTACCGAGGCGATAAATCTCAATAATGTAGTTAAGTATTTTACTGCAATGAAACTTACTTTTAGTTGGACCGCTCTTGACGTCTCATAGTCGTTCTGGTGGCATGTATCGTGGCGTAAAGAACGTAGAGCTCTTCTTTTTTGCCTTTAAACGCCATACACCAGATATGTGTATTCCATTCTAATAAACCTCTTTTGTGGCCGAGTCTTAATGAAAATATACCTTATAGTTTGGCCTACAACCATTTGACTGTACAAAATGTGTCGACGATTAAACAAACAAACGGCGTATGATTAAACAATCATTCTTGTAATTGAGCTCCGATAAACAAATGATGGACAACACCCGTCGGGGTGAAAATATGACACCGGAATATTTCTGGGGGGAGTTAGGTGTAGACTGCGTGAAAAACACTGGGAGAAAATAACATTCACTAATGGGTACGAAAGACTGTAAAGAAAAAGTTTACACCTCGAATGAAGGATAATATGTAGTCTCCCCGGTGGCGTAGTTGGTAGCATGCGCGCCTATCAATCCGGGGCATGCGGATTCTATTCCCCATCTGTTAGATTTTAAAAATCCAAAAATACAGGATTGAATGCCCATTGGGCAGAGGAATTGTCTGATAAACAATTCTCGTGAAAAATAATCTGTCATGATGTCTTCACATTGCGGGGATCCATATACTCCACTTTATATTGTGGATATCTTCACACTGTGTAGATCCAAATTCTCTACTTAGGGAGCGAATATAGTATAAGAAGAATAATATGTACATTACTTAAATTTCTTTATGCAGGATTGATTATAGATAAAATTAATAAGTGTTCAAGAAAATTGATGCAATATCCGAGCATTATAATAATTTTGACAACAATAATTAATTAAATATCTAAATAATCGATTCTCAAACATTTTAACAAGCAGTATCGTGTTAAAGGGAACGGTGCTGCAAGCGGTACCTACCTTATCTTTTCTATCAATATTATGAAATGGTTTTACCTTCTACGCGTCCGCTTCTCGGGTACAACGAATGCAGAAATTGTTTTAAAGCATATATCTTCAGTGATTTATCAAGAATTGCGATATCCGTTGGTGACTAGCTTGGTTCGAATTCGTCGAAAAACAAGTTTTACATTCTCCAAAAACATTCAGCACTTCGCTCTCATTATAGTACCATTCAAAATTGAATACGCTCAGGTCGTCTTCACACGCATGCGTCTTGCCACGTTGAGATTTTTCTCGTTGCGTGTACGACCGTGATCGTTCACGCTCGTCGATGTTCGCCAACTGATCCTATTCATATTTAACATATCTCACCATGTCAAGATGTATGTGAACAGCAAATTTAGTATCAGGTTGTTAGACTGGTTAAAATCAATAATCGTTCGTTAATGTATGTATATTAAAATGATTTATCTCCGTTTTTTAACCATATCTACTACAGATGTAGGGCATACGCATCTTCCCAAAATATTTATACATTTATCTCAATAAAATACTCTTACGAAGACTGCTTGCTATCTAGTCGCTAAATTCAACATCCGAAATCCATATCTTACATCCAAATCACATTATTTTATCCTAAAAAAAGTTTCCTAAAAGTAGCTATTTACAAAAATTTGAACAGTTCTTTTCCTTGCAATTTGATGGACTGGAAAAAGATCGTAAGGCATGCTACACTATATAACTTATAACATATTATGTTATGTTAATTATTGTGCAATCATATTCCATCTGGGAATAACAGTGTAGATTTTTTATGTGTCAAGTTCGCACAATTTGCAGCAATCAGGTGATTTATGCGTCAATGTGTTCCACAAATTCGGGTTATTTCTCATAAAATTGATATGCATGAAAAGTTTCAATATGTATTTCATATACAGCACACAAGATTCTGACATCGTGTGGGGGAACGCGACAAATATAGCTAGAGAAGTCTGATCACTCCAAGTGATGAGTCCGTCGACCTTCATTTTTAAATGGATGCCGATAGCTTAGTGGAAGTATCGTGAGTAAAATTCAAATAATCTCTTATTGTCGTCTGCACAGAATTATAATATTTATCATGCTGCTGTTTTGCTGCAATCAGTTTTGAAAGTGGCTACGTATTTTAGATAAAATAACACTATTTCTGTGTAATAATGGTGATATTTACACGTTATATAAATTATAACTGTTACTTTTTTGAACGGAAAACTCATGGTTGAGTCTGTAGTCTTGAGTCTCAAATTGTATAAATTATGTAGATACTTACTAACTAGTCTTTAATACCATACTAATTCAGAATAGTAATTCGGTTCTTATTTCAACAAAATTCGCAAAAACCAAAGAAAAGAAGTCATTAAATTACATATTTAATTATAAAAACGGTGTTGCCAAACCGTCGGTGTGTTATATTGAATTATCAATGAAGGTTGAACGAGAAGGCCGTGCTATGTGCGTAAAGCGATGTTATATTTTGGCTAAATTTATTATGAATTTGAAAATGCAGTTGATGTATTTTATAAATTCTCTATTTAGATTTAAAAAAAAATCTATTTTCGTAGAACTTCAACCGATCACTTTAACATGTTTCATCACCCAAATATTAAAGCGAGGCTGCGTACTTTCTTCGAGCAAACTCACTCAGTCAATTGACCGTCCTTTCTCACCGAGAACCAAAAAATGAAGTGAAATTTAAACATCCAAAAATACCAATTTCTTATCTTACTTTCTCCCACAACACCAACATCAACAGGAGTCATTTGATCAAGACGTACTCATAAAATATGAATCTACTGTCACTAGCTGTGTATGAAGTTAGCGGCACTGCGTTCTTCAATGGTTATTACGAGTACTAAAATCATGTATAACAAGCAGTACTTAGAATATGTTTGTAGAGCAAACACAAGCACAAGCGAATATTCGTGATTAAAAAATATAATTACTATAATACAATAGCTGATATCCAAATATCACTATTTTTCTTTCTAGTGTTCATATCATTAGATAGGATTTTTTATATGTACATCCACTCACATAACTTATGTGATCGGTGTTTTTACCCTGAGACTTTATCCTGATTCTCAGAAAGTGACTCCCTTTTATTGTTTTTTAATTATATTTCTTGGCAATGATGTATTCCTATGTGCTTTGTGCTCGCGTATGACAATAGCATAAATAATAGCGCTAGTAACTAAATCGAAAAGATATAACAATGTATTACACATTATGGGTAGTTATCGCATTATGCATGCTAAATATTATATTATCTCTCAAATAATATCAGAGGCATTGACAAGGCGTATTTGAGTGGAACTTGTTTTCATGTCACTTAATTTAAATCTAAATTTTCACGCTCATAAAATTATAAGGATGGTCAATATTAAAAGACGTTAAGTAATATATTTGTAATAATACATATTATTTTCATTAGGTAGACCAAGCTTTCTATTCTGACAAATATTTAGATGTACATCATTTTTGTAGTATTACAAAGAATGTTGGGCACGGTTAAAAAACATTGTGTAATAATAATAGATATTGATTGGAGATAATTTTTAATATTGTATATAGATTAACAGGAGTAGCTCATAAGGAGGGATATGTATTTGGCGATGCATTTTTTTCGGCTTCGTGGTCTAATCGAGATCTCTGTAACTCTGGCTAATATTGATCTGCGTGTTCCCTATGAGTACCCGAAGAATCAGGAACATTAGCTATTTTTTATTACACAGTGCAACACTGACCTGCCAGTAGTCATGACAATACGGAGAGTAATGCGATGGCTTAATCTGCAAATCAGCTAACTCCACCCATGTTCGAAAAACCGATTTACTGCCATCTTATTAAGCTTTAATATTTATATCGCACATGGAATGCAGAAAAACCCACATTTTTTTGTTGAAAAGTCGAACACCCCCAAACGTCAGCTAACTCATGCAGTACCATATAAATTCGCCAAAGTTTTTTGTTGCTCCTGAACATTTTACACAAATAGCGTTGGCTCATTTGTAGATTAAGCCGTCGAACGTTTATGTATAACGAAATCGCTTCAGTTATTGATATCTTCCACCTGGGTTAGAGTGAGTTTACATTCACGCTGTCTTATACATTGAAAAAAAGAATTTGTCGAACTCTCTCGGTAGGCTCTCTTTATTCTTTTTTATTTTCATCTCTTTTTAATCATCTCTTAATTTTGTCATATATCTTACTTTTACAAAATTTATTGCTGTCTATACATTTCTTTAACGTGTTTGATTTAAACTTTTGATATCCCCATATTACAAATGCCTTAAACTTATAATTTGTAATGTTCTCAACATGTAAAACAAAATAAAATATCATACGTGATTCGTTACAAAATAAATATCATAACTACGGGATTTGACACGCCACTTGGAAACCCAAGTGCGGGCGCTTACCGATCGCCCACTAAGCCTTAACGTAACTAAAATAATGCTGCTCTAATAAGCATCCAATTCACGTTAAATGCTTTATAAAACAGACAATACGTGTAAACTTCGTTTTATGTTTTCTTTTCGACGTATTGGTTTATGTAGCTAATACATTTTCAGTATGTCGTGAAGTTTCAAGGCGTAGATCACACTTCGGACACACGATACGACGCGCTGTACGTTGTTAACCCATTGAAATGATTGGGATTAAACATTCGTTAATCATTTCATCCTACGATGTTAGAGGTTTACAATGTATGCAATTGAAAATAACTGTGACGTGAAGCAGCGATCTCCAAATATTTTTGATCGCGCACCCCTAAGGCGAGAATAATTATAAGTTATACTCCACCAGACACAGCGACCAATGACAGAACCTCACAGTCACGTGATACACGTGATCATAGAATTGAATACAGCTTTCTTATTTGGCGTATCAAATCATATCATTTTTTTTTAAATCAATCATCATAATATATAAATATGAGGGCACCATAAGCAAATGCAACTTAATGTTTTTCTAAGTCTAGTTTATTATTGATTTTATTGAAAATTAATCTTAAATCAAAATACTGAAATATGTACTAAAATGTGTTGAATGGAAAAAGATTTATACGTATTTTTTAAATTCTAAATATTTACCATAAATGAAAACTTGTAGTATTATATTTACAATATGTAGACGAATATAGATTCAGTAATTACTCATATTCTCACGAAATCTACAACAAATGGGCGTAGCTACAAAGTTTATATAATAAATGTGTGTTTGACATTATTATTTTACTTAGTATTATATCAAAATAAGGTAAGTTTGATGAATCTATTTTCATTTATAACGTGCATAAGAAAAAATATCCGTTTCACACATATTATTTTCATTTTATACCGTAAAATAGGTGTATCCCTTGTAATCTGGATATATGGAAATTTGTTTGACTGTCGAGCGTTTCATCTACAAATTATTCAGATTATTAGGAATGTACGTATTAGATTATAAGTAATCTAATCAATGATCACAAATTAAAATAATAGATCAGTCACATGGACGCTAGTTATCAATAAATTTATTATGCTTTCCACTATCATTAAGGTCGATTACATAATTCAATTTAAATATCATTTTACAACGATAGCTATTGATAAGATACTCAGTCGTGTACTATTTACCTCAGGAGTCCAAAACACTAAGAGAACGAAAAATCATATTATTATAAAACATATGTATTTATAAGTTTTTCTAGAGCCTATATTTAGTTTTAATAAGTTTTAATAGTTTTTAGAATAAGTGGTGGCAAAACTATGTCTCACTTAAAAACCCGTGTAATTATTTCATTATTAATTTTAAAATGTAATATTTTTATTAAAAAGTATATTATTTAAAATCACAATAATTGTCGGTCTGGAAGATATTTTCAGTTCCATCGTTTCTGCCGCAAGATGAATCCACTTCTTCAATCTTTAACTCTGTATATCCACAGATGTCTGGTCATTTTATTTTATATTTCCCGATTCTCTGTCGTATCCAGAACAGGTCTGCTGAAGTAGATATTGGGTACCTTAAACATGAGCCACGAGTAGAGCTGAGTTATGTTTATATGGAAAATATTTAAGGATTAATTTTGGAACTCATACAGCTGATTAATGATTGCACCTTTCTCGCCTCGTATAGTCATCAAGCACGGCTTCAAATGTCGTTTCTGATATCGTCCTTTTAAATTTGTCCAATATTACACTGTTTTCATGTTTTTAAAAACATGTTAACTAATGTAAAACTGTTGCGAAGGATGGCCAGGATTAATTTGACGAGTACCTTGACACATCGAATGCGACATGGTAACGTAGGTGGATAATATAATATGGATATACATCACGAATGGGCGTCGAAATAATAATTTTCTAATCTGCGTCCAGGACAGATCGGCGCGCGAAATTTAAGATGAATGTGACTTATTTTTAACATCTCAGATGGATAAATAAAAAATATTTTGAAATACAAAACAATAAAAAGGCTTTATGCGACTCATGGGCCATGATTTATCGATTCCTGATGTCGTTGAATTATATTTTCGAAGAATGATAAATTGTAGTTACATATTTTGATTATAATGTGATTATTTTTAATAATTATCGGATTTAATAAAAAATGTAACTGGCAATATCGTTAAAGCTCTTAGAAATCATTTTTATCTAGTATCACAACAAGCACGTGCAAAATTGCGATAAAAATTAACGTTTGCATTATCTCTTTGACGTAAAATGCGAATAAAATTATTCCCCGATTATATTTGTCCCTCGTCACTACGAAAATACATGCTTTTTGTAGAAAATTTAAATGTATTACGCACAAATCGTCGGCATTGATAAACCTCAAAGATACTGCGAACCTCGTTTCGCGAATGAACACATTTGAGAAATATATAAAATTGGATAATTATAATAAGCTTATGCTTAGATTGAATTTCAATTATAAAAATATATCTCTTTTTAATGTTTCCGTAGAATTACAACCGTTGTAGCTTTGAATCTTATAAACTATATAATGTACGTATGCAATATTATCTTTATGAGCATGTTCATAAGTACTTATATATAATATTTCGGCATATCAGTTCCGAAAATGGGCGTTGAACTCGTGTGAATGTATCGGGTCTTAAAATGTCAACGTTATCACAATATATGATACATACATGAAAATATTAGATAGGTTATGTGCACGAATCCTTCTCTTGGATATTTGTACGATTTAATCCATGCCTTTATCGGGTGATAAGATAATCAGTAATTACGAAAGATGTTTTTAATTAAGGCATCTAGTATCATAACTCATTAACCAAAAAAAAGCTGTTTTCGTGCTACAATCTCAAATAAATAGTTTGATTTTAGTTGCGTGTATTAGATAACGAATTGCTACATAAATTGACCGTAATGTAAAAAAATGTTATTCTTCGTCGAACTTACAAGATATAAATCCCAGCGAGAAATCATATTTATATCTATTTTTGATAAAAAATATCATTATACATTATTATTTTGACCCACGAAACTATGTACTTTTCTTGGTAATTGTGCACGATATTTTAAAAAATCTAGCCACAAAGATTGTAAAACGATTGTTCTTGATGTTTTTTTTACTCGCTTCTATCCCGAAGAACTATATACCGTCGTTTAGTAGTCAAATGTTATCGATTTATTGTTTTGGAAAATGAAATTTGTGATATCTTCTTACAATTACTTGAATGACGAAAGTCAGTCCATATTAAAAGAATAGAGATTAGAGATCTACAGTGGTGAATCAAGTGACACTCCATGAGTTAATATTCAAATTACACTGTGCGTTTTTGTTTCCCATTCAATTGCACGTGTCGATGCCATTTTCCTTCAACTCAGGCGCAGTTTTCTCCGAACGACAGATGCGCAATACATATTATTGTATATCCATTGTTACATTGTAAAGACTGGGGCGTATTCGATAATGCATGCTCGAACCGCATGGCGTAAATGACATCGTTATCGTTGTTCACAAATGGACGTGATTTATAATAGAAACAAAGCAATTCAATTAAAAAACGGTCACTGAATGACACGAGCAAATGCTCTTACGTGATGTTTTCACTTTCTACGTGAAACAAACTCAGTTATGTGGAATAATATTATCACATTACAAATGTTATTATGAAACTCAAGATATCGACCCTTTTCAGCTGTATATTTTCAATCAAACGTTGTGTCCCTCATTAATAGTGGACGCAATGAGGCAAATTAGTCACTCATAATTATAAAGATCATTTCAATAATGTATTATCAACCAATTCTTATGAAAAACAATCTGTTAAACATATTTACATTGTGGGTGTCTCGCGTGCGCCACATTCGACTTAAGGAGTAAATATTATTGATTGTTTTTGAATCTGTTTGCTGAATCGTGAAACTTAAAAAAACGGCCCTTGTCGTACGCTTAATTTTTTTTAATGTATCGATGATCTTAATAGTTTTAAAATACAATAAAACATGAACAACAAAATTAAGGACGGGCATGTTGCAGCGTTGTCATTAATAAAATTAACGGATATTATAGATTCAGCCGTGACAAAAATCATTGTTAAAAGTGGTGTTTTCATACCAGTGGGAAGTTTATATTATGCTACAAATTTTGATTACTAAAATCAAATGCCAAAACTTATATCTTCTAAAGGGCCAAATTCTACAATTTTCTTCAGTATCACAGACGTCCATCTGTCATTCGTTTTTTTTTATAATCAGTAAGGATCACTCAGTAAGTAAATTATATAAACGTCGTTTTCATCTATATGTAAAGTCACGTCTAGCAAAGTTGCATACTGACGGTCATGCCTTGTATAGAAACAAGTATTCCATGCTTTGAATATTGAGAAAATGTAGATAGAATCATGAGAGAACCACCAATCTATCACATTATCTCATGTGTCCTTCGCCATAATTTAAATATTATTCCAGAGGCCACTCTGACGTCTTTAAAACAAAAATTAACACGTCTAGCATTTTATTATACGTTTCAAAACAAATCATCGATTAAAATTGTGCTTTGGTATGTCAATTTAAAAAAATACAGATAATTCATCCATAATTTTCATTGAACGCGATGCATATCAATAAACTTAAATTAGAAAGAATATAATTGGCGTAATAATAAATGTAGTATATTGATTAGAGTGCGTGCCTCGCATTCGCGGAATGCGGGTTTGATTCCCACATCGGCCGGATTTTAAAAATTTGAAAATGCAGGGCTGTATTCCCATTGGGTTGAACAATTGTACCACCTCTCGTAAAAATAATCTGTCCAGACATATCTTCTTACTGCGGAGATCCATATACTTTTGGAGCGGATATCTTCACACTATGTAGATCAATATGCTCCACTGAGCGAACATGGTAAACAATATTATATCAGTCATTTGATTTTTTATCGCCGTGTTTTTATCTAGTTTGTTTGATAAATCAAGAATAAATAAAAACTGACAGTTTGAACACTGCATTCATTGACTTGATGTTTATCATCCTTTTCCAGACATGCAAAAAATAAATTATTATTCAATGTAATGAAATTCGATACCCATAATGATACCGACTAATCGATAAACACACATAATTATTATGTCTATGATAATAATATAGTTATCCCCGAAATCTAATTAATTTAAAACGCAAATATACTATCCAAATTAAGTAAAATGATCTATTTACTACCTTTGGCCATAATAAAGCAATATTATATATGTCAAAATTTCCCCCATATTTTATTAGTTTGTTGATATCTTTTGTGTGTAGATAAAACTCACGATTGACTTTTTCTCGTTTTCAGTTTCAATAAGCATATTACTATACTAATTAGTATATTTTATTTATTTATAATTAATCGTTTTTAAATTATGCTAAGGTCAAGTACGACTCAAAAATATATTTATGATTTGCTATTTATATTACGCATGCTTCTTAAATTAATAATAATTAAAACAAAAACAAAAACACTCATAACACAAAGTGATGGATGACTGACATTGATAACTGGATTTTCAAAAACCTTAAAAAAATGCACTATTTACGATAATTTTAGAGCATATTGACATCGCACGCGGTTTCCAAAAATCTCTGTCGTCAATCTGTTTCATAGTGTACATTCTTAATATTTTGTTTCACAAACTATTTCCATATTCTGGGTCTCAACAACATTTGAATAACCTGGTTACTGTATTCGATCCCGCGGTCCAGTTGTTTTATCTAATATATCTGGCTAACATGGTATAATAGCAACATATATTTAAATAAGAGAGTTGAAATATGAAATTTCATACACAAGCGCATAGGAATACGCCAGAGGGTACAAAGTATAGCGTAAACCGACTCAAAAATGCGTGATTTCAACGAATGCAGTAATTGTTGCAATAATTGCAGTGTATCTGCTCTGTTACTCTTAACTTGTGACGCGAAAGTTGTGAATGTTGCATTAGGAAGTTTAGTCCATTTTCAAATTGTATTTATGTACTGTAAGTCACTCTAATTCAGCGTTGCTAATCGTGACTTAGCCATGTCATCCTGATGGTCGATTACTAATCGAGCCATCTTCAGTGCCGGTCGCAGGTGTAAATCAAAATAAAAATTGGATTCTTCAAAACTCAAAGATAGACAACTACTTACCTAATGGCTATTGATTACTCATTCTAGTAAAATGTATAAAGTTAAATCATGACACTATGTAGATCTATATGCTTTACTTTTGGAGTAAAGTTTGCAGTGAGCGTTTTCTTTTTAAATTATGACGTATTTCCGTCTTAGACTGTCGATTCAGTTGTATCGTTTGTGTGAACGTACTTTAATTATTGATAAGCGCGATCAGTTCTTCTTCTTTTAAAATTGTATATGCATTTATGTATATGTACATACATACACATAAAAGAGATAAATTCATATTCAGTGTAATGTGCCCCCTAAGAATACAATTATTTATATAATTTTACAATGGGTGTACACATCTGTAACCTAGTGGCAATGCACTAATAATGATTGATTATTATTATATTAAATTGCGCTAGTAAAGAATGAAGGAGATAATGGTTCATAATTATAATAAAAACTAATAATTTCATTTTTATTTTGCAAATATTTATGTTTATCTTCAGTTAATTGACATTTTATTTACAATCAATTAATTATTTGTATTACATTTTAACAGTCATTTCATACTTATTATTCTGAGAATACGTATTAGGCCGAGACTACGATAGATGCCGTGGCGGCAGAGCGACAGCAGCAGAACGTCGGCAACAGAAATGCAAAATAGCTATAAATAGGTGAATGCGCAAATAGCAGTGCTCCACTGCTGTCGCTCTGCCGCCATGCATCTATCGTAGCCTCGGCCTTAGACTATGTCGAACTTATAAGATAAAATGACTGTTTAATGATGTATACATATTGAATTTAGGGTGATCTATTAATACCTAGCCGTTATATTCCATATGATTTAAGTCTTATAGTATACACATTTAATGTATAATATTGCCGTATAATCGTTGTTCGTTGGAAATTAATTTAGTATGAGCAGGCTTAGAGTACAATTATTTAATATAAATATAGTATGATCATGCCGAACAGTAGGAACGATCTATACAGAGCTTATAAAATTTATATAGTTTATGATTATGTATATAGATATTACATGCATATATTGAATTATTTTGGGTTCTGTTGGAGCATATTTTCAAGAATACCATGAACAAAATTCAACCAATACAGCCAACATACAATAATGAATTCCAAAAAGAAAATGGTACCTTCTACAATCACTGTAACACCTGTAATATTTTGATTGAAACAGTTTATATAAAAAGCGTTTTTTGTATAATTTAAAGAACAGCTATGTATTTATTTATAATATACGCATTCCCGAACCCACGACCAACACGTGCGCAAAACATTTTTGTTGGATGATTCAAACATAACGTTGATACTGTGCAAGTAAAATAACATTACTCGTACTGTCCACGGCATTGAAAAGGTTTCCGCATTGTTAAAAAAGTCGATGTATTTATCAGTGGATTTAAAAGTAATTATTTGTTGTCAAGCAAGTACTCAATCTTCTTACGCATTTGTTTTTAAAATTTGAAATGGATTGCGAGTGACGTAAATACTTATTGTCTATGATTTATCTAACCAGATTTTTTCTCTATCATTGACAGTTGACGTTTTAAAATGCATCTTAACGGCCGCGAGTTTTTGCTGAATTTCACAAGGCAGCCAGCGAATTGAAATAATATTTTATCATCTCTCGTCGATGTTCACAACTTAATGGTAACTCAGTTATTCCTCGTAGAAAATAAACGAATGGCGTAGGACTCACATATAAGTCTACGGCTACTAAAGAATATTCTGTAAAGACTCATAAATGAGTCCACGGCGTTAGGCTGTTACATGAATATACAGTCAGACTCATTGGCGGATCCAGGGGGGGCCATGGGGGCCGCCCCCCCCCTTAGACACTTAAACATTGCCCATATACGTATAGCTACAGTGATTTTTTTCACTTATGACGTTAATGCATTACACGAGCAACATGTTAAACTATTTTTTTTAACTTTTTGGCGATCAATTTGTGAGCGCATATGCATCGTGGTAGATCTTGTGCCTAACCATTTGGCTGCTACGGTAGTTTTGAAAGTGTTAAGCAAGATACCATAATTTTTGAAAGGATTTAAAAATCTTAAGGTAGGGGGCGCAACGATTCTGCTTGCTTCGGGGCGCTGAATATGTAACTACGCCACTGCCCAAAAAAAATAATGATAGCTATGTTTGATAAAAAACTATTTTAATATCAGGCATACTATCGTACATATTTACTGTCCGAAATATTAAATTTAAAAAAAGCTAATCGTAAAGACACAAGATAATCGTTGTTTAGCATGCAAATGTTTAAATATTATAGCTGCATAAAGGTTTTACGAATTAAACGATGCAGGAGTCGATTTCCAATGGGTCGGGCAATTACCTAATGATTAGTCCTCGCTAAAGAAAAATGTCATTATGAATCTACTCATTGTTGAAATTTATATGCTACACTTTTCTAACGGGTATAATTAAGTTGACCACTATCTCGGTTTATAAAAAAAACATTATCAAATAATGTTTTTAACTTATATGTGTGTATATGCATATTTTTTTATATAATAAATAAAAATTATATTCGAGCTATGCATTCGTTATGAAAGAATATTTGAGGGCTCTAGTATAATAATGCATAATCGTCAGTATGGTACACTACACCATTTAATTCATTTATTAACTCATTTAATACATACTTAACCACAGCGAAACAATAAGCGAATATTTTTCTCTTAATTGCTTACGAATTGTACATATTATATATCAAAAACAACAGCTTCAATTATATTATAATATTTCTGTGAAACTGCATTTCAAAATGCATCTATCTTAACTTATGATTATGTATTGACATTTATCTATTTCATGTTTTTCCAAATTAATTATTTTACCATCACAAACTACTGTAGGTTCTACGCTATATTTTTTTTTCAATTTGAATGTGGAACACAAAAACAATTGAATTTTTTTTTTTGTTTCACTTTCATTCGATATTTAAAATCTTTCAATGGGAAAACATATTTATTGAAATTTCGAAAAACAAATGAATCCATGGAAGAAAATAAATCGTGTATTGTTATACGTGCCATTTAAATTTCACGAATTTATCAATCGTGCTGAAAATTAAGGAATACATTGATTTCTACTGGCCAAAAATATTGGTGCCTAGGTACATGGAACGTTGTGATGGGATGAATATATTGGTAGAATTAATAGGGACCGAAATATTTGGGAATACATGCTACCTCCACATGTGAGAACATTTGCTATTTCCGTATGACCTTGAAAAGCGCGGTATTAACAATACAATACTTGAATGCTGTGGAGTTATTATTACCTATATGTCTGTCATTTTATTTGTATTTTTTTTAAGCCATGTTCGCTACCAACGTGGAGCATATGGATCTACACACTGTGAAGATATCCACTCCGAAAGAGGGGTATATG
>JAGVSQ010008709.1:1233-14167 GCA_022683975.1 Rhyacophila evoluta | reverse complement strand
GCATTCCCCGGATTGCTAGGCGCGCAAGCTACCAACTACGCTAACCGGGGAGACATGTGCTTCACTTACGTTTTACTTACTATAATTTTAATAATTATATTTGTGGTTAAGACAATGTGGCTGATGTTTTAAAATCTTTTTGAAAAGCTTTGTGTATATTATAATATGAATATCAATTGTTCAGTTTATCATCAATATAAACTACGAATATCTGATTATGTTTACAATAAATATATCGAATATAGCAACGGAAAGGTCGTAACTTTTTTTAAAAAGCTTATACACGCTCCATAAAAAGTTGCATAAGCTGCAAATGCCTAATCAGTATGTAAATTTACCTTTAAAAATGAGAACCTGTGAATTTTGCAACCAGATAAAGAGCTTCCACTCTATCAATTGTATCGGTTTTTCTTAAATCAGATTGTTATCAGATTGGGTACATAGAATACCAGTTTTAGTCTTGGCACACTTCAACGCTGTGTCTAATTAATATAATGACACTAGCCCAAAAACAATAATTAGACTTTTTTATGCCTCTTATAAAATTTGTTATCTATTGGCTTCGTCCTTTTTCCTTTCCATAGTAGAGCTTAAGGCGGATAAATATGCAGTTTTATATAGTTTTAACACATTTTTTCCGGGTATGTTTGTTAAGAAAATGTGACACACATGTATGAGATTCGAACGCATTGATTAATCAACCTAAAGTATATCCACAAACTTCAAAATGAAGAGCGCATATTTGTTTGATTTTTATAGAAAAAGTTTAATGTTACCGACGAGCACAAAAATGTGCACACCGCCGCAACAGACAGTTTCTGAAACCCACAAATTTGTGCACACCGTAAACAATGTGTTAAATAAAAAAACGAGCATTTTAAATTTATCTTTATTTATTCATCTCTGCTACCAGTCATACTGGTTAATATCTGAGAGAGACATTTCTAGATTTGGTACATAGATGTAATTTTATATTTATATTACCTTAGCTCTGTCCAGTCTCTTAAAGTTTATATATTAATGTATTCGCATATGATCACAGCATTGGGCATTCTGAATGCTCCGTCAAAATTTCATATTATAAACTTCAGCTGTCCAGACATGTATAAAATTTGACTTAAATGATTAACACTGTCTAGACATGGCTTGCATTATAATACTTGACGTCATTTTTTAAAAACATTTAATGCTCGCTTTGAATTTTTAACGTGGTGCTGTCACAAATCGTAAATGACATTGAGACATGAAACAGAATTCATTATATTATAGCTGCAGGAATTTCATAATAACCACATGAGTGAGTGTCGATTATCAGATAATATGTAATTATTTTTTAAACTATCTGAAAGTCCCGTTGTTTGGAAACGTTCTTTATTAAGTATATTCCAAAAATAAAAGCAATCTAAATTTCCAAACATAATTGTGAATTTAATTACCACTTTTTGTGTAAATAAAACATTTGTTTATATTTTTGTATTTCATGATTGCTCTGAGAGTGGAGCATATGAATGTACACATAGTATAAAGATATCTACTTCAAAATTGGAGTATATGGATCTCCCCAATATAAAGACGTTTTGACAGATTATCTTCCACGTGAATTGTCTGTCATAAAATTTGCATCCAGTCCTGCATTTTGATTTTTTTCAAGACCCACAGATATGCGAATCAAACCTGCATTCCGTTATTTAAATAATAACATTATACAAGCTAAAAATGAGAAATGAATAGTGAATAATTTTGAGTATCTTTTTCTTTTGAAAAGAGCGCGGTAAGCCAAAAAAGATTAGGAACATATGCTTTAGATGGAGACACGATTTATAAATAAACATAAATTGTTACGATGATTGTAGATAAAAATGACTGATAGATTAACATAAATATCATTATAATTTTGACTGTGCAATGTCTGACAAACTATAGATATGATATTTTACAGTGACTGAATATTTTATAATTGTAGATGAGGGTAGGACTTTCAGATAAAAATATATTATTTAATGACTTTGACTTTAATTTAGTTTAGACGAAAAAGAGGTTTTTAATATTCTTATAGAGATTATATAAATTGTTTATAAATGACTTAAACTTTACACTGTCTTCCAATGAAGACAATACTTTTATATGACGATATACATTGTTACAATGACTTCAGATTATAGCAAAGCTTGCAAATGAAGATATATTTTTACTACGGCTTTTTTAATAGTTTATTACTAAGTCTTATTTAAATGTCAGTGTATTAAGAGTGTCCTCGTTTAAATGTACTGCAAAATCCAAAATGGTGAACTAAGCACATTATGCTCGTGCATAATGTAGGTCATTTCTTATGAGCGAACGTTTAACCAAATTCATCCAGGGCTAATGACCAGAGTAAGTAGCTTTTCCTTTGCTTATGCTAGGGTACTTTGGAGCGTAATCTCTCTCATATACAGAAGTCAGGGTTGACAATTATGTTTAATTACATTTTTTTAATGACATTAATCATACATCAATCATATTAAATAACTCTAAACTAACACAATAAATATTATCACATAATCCAGATTAAAACCTCAGAATATAAGTTCAGAATATTATGAAAAAAAAAAAATTGTTGACTAATTTATCGCCAGTTTGTTGCCTCGTAAGTTCAGTATCAGCGTTTACGGGCTCAAATCCCGTAGTTTCATTAAGATGTTTAATTTATTATAAATGTAAAAAAGGAGTGCCTAATAGGTTGAGCGATTTTCTAGGGTACTACTGAAAAACTAATGAAAAACTATCTGTTACGATATGTTCTTGTGAAGGTCCATGTGATCTATATTCGGAGAAGATATGGTGAAAGAATGGACACTGCGAAAGTTACTTGGTCGTTGAGCATATGTTGGCTAAATAATTGCCTCATTCAAATTATATGTTTTTCTTTTAAAAGTTTGTATTTAATATTATTGATGGATAATTCCTTATCGTCATCACATCGTGCATCAAATCTATAGTTCTCAAAATATAAATAAATACCCAAAATATAGATTTTTTTTATTGATGTGCATATTATTAATTTAAATATACGATCCTTTTCAAAGATCTAAATCCTTCACAAATGAAGCAGACATTATTATAAATTGATACGACTGTATTATCAAAAAAAATCATTAATATTCGTTAATATCAATCGTTATAAATATTACGTAACTACTTGAGGCTACGTTTATGCAAACTTGCGCAAGTATTCATGAGCGATCATAAAAATACGGTGACCAATGTGTTAAAGAATTTACGATAGTATAACACCGCTATTTCATTGTTTCCGTTTTACGAACCTCATAAGAAGAGTGATGAAGTAAAAAAAGACTTTCAGTTTAGACTTGAGACTCTCACTCAAAAAAATCGAGATATATGATCCTGCAATATTGGCGACGATAATGAGTGTGTTGACTAAATTAAATTATAAACAAAAGCGTCATTGCTTTTTGAAGTAAATTTTTATTTCATTTAAATAATAGTTCTATTACAAAAATAATGATCATTTTTCATTACGGTATTATTAAATAATTGATTTATGGTAACCCTGCATGTGATGCAACTATGATGTTATACGTTATTCAAGAGACGGCATAAAAAACGCATTTTATATGATACTTTGTGGAAATGAAACGGTTACATGGGAATTCCCTATTCATTTTTAAATTGTGTCTTTATATTCGGTCAGTTTACGCAAACCGTAAACAAATAACTGTGGAAAATAAATTTAATTATGTAATATCATACGAAACTTTAATTTGAGCTTTTAATGTTAAATGCTTTCTGAAATTAATGTTTTCTAAATGAGTAAAGCTTAATAAAAAAACATAATATATTATTTATTATTTAAAGTTATCGAACATTTTTTTATTGGGAAAGCACTTTCATGAAACATTCAATAAAAATATTTTAATTAGTTATTTTTGGTACTTGTAAACTAAATATAAGTAAAAATGTATACCATGAAGCAAATTTTGATACGTTAAACTTTACACAAATTACATCATAAATGTGGCTTCTATCCACCCACCCCTTCTGTTCTTACGCCGGATATTGAGATGCAATGTCCCGGGAGTAAACATAAATTACCCAACACTTATGTTACCACGCACTCAAGTGTGCTACATCTAAAAATAGATAGAATGAAAAAAATACTCTCATTTGGCCAAACAATTATGTGAAGAGACCATCGCGTTCGCCATATGACGCCGCAAACTTTTTAAAGGCAATGAAAATCGCTCTTGTGGCACCACAGTCAGATGGCCCGATAGGTCCAATAGCTCATTGGACTAACTTGAGAAACTCTTCACACTCCCTACACATTTTTGGAAATTCTCACTATTTTTAATAAAAGGAAGATTCAGAACTAGATTATCAACGAGAAATTATTATGGGAAAATATTTATCAAGATAATTCTTTAGATTGTAAAAGAAATAAAAAACATATTTAATTATCTCTTACTTGTAATATAGATCATTAGATCTGATCAACAATATTATATCTATGGATTAAAGCCAAGACCTCGTATCTTAAAAAAATTACGGAAACGTATTTTAAATCTATTCATTAGCAAATAATTAAAACTATCGTAGATTAGTAGCTCGTAATTCTATTGCGATGAACATTTAAGTTACGATCAGTCACCATTAGATATTTTTAAGTATTTTTAATGAGGTTGGAGGTCTTGGCAGTAAGCCGTCGATATCTTACGATATATGTAGAATGGAGTAAATATTTCCACTATATAGATACAAGATTTTTTAAGTATTTTAGTTTTGTACATGTTACAAAACTGATCCAAAGAATTGCCGAGTAATTTCAGGTTATATTAGTTAATATTACTACAGAAGAGTATAAAATGAGTAGTGTGTGGTGAGATGATAAAATGCTGCATGCACCGTCCACGAAATAGGCTTAAAAGGCTGTTAATTAATTAGAGAGAAATGTACGGCATCCTGAAAAAAGCTTCCAGCCTGCCGCTCGCTTTCTGTGACGTCACTTTGCCCTAGCGGAAAATACTGAAAACACATTAATGTTACATTCATTTAAAAAAGGAATTTTAATTTCAAACGGCACTTGTTTTAAGCCCTCCTGTCTTTTGTGGGTTCAACCCGTTATTTACTGCGTCTCGCATTATTATTTGTTTTTGTTTAGCGAAATGAAAAGTGTCTTTTTGATGTATTTATACGACCGTATTAAAATTAAGAAATGATTATTTTTTGAGATTTCGGAACGAAAATGATACAATATTACCCACCGACAAAAGCTCCTTTTAATAAAAGACTTCATTTTGCATTTCAAATATAATTCATATTCTTGCGTGAATTTCATTTAAGATATATCATTAATTCTTTCACTGTTATGATGTTTTTCAAACGTCTGATGATAAATACTTTTTCTAAATAATATAAATGATAAATCATTTTCTATTTCAAAAAGCTTACAATTGTTATTATCATTTTCTATATTTACGTGGACGCAATATCCCATATATTCATGGAAGTTGTTTATATTATTTACAGAATTAAAATATTTTAACAATGAAAAACGCGTAACTTGCCATTTTGGAGATATTCATTTATTACGATAGGAAAATAGAAAATTATGATTTGAAAACAGAACTATTATGGTGTTTTTTTCTTTAGTTCAATTAATCCATGGAGAACATGTGATATATGTGGTAGAGCGGAAAAGTTTATTCAAAAAAATAAACATCCATATTTGGTTTGAAGTTTTGATCAAGAAATATCATCTTCTGCAATTAAAATAGCAGGAAAGTTATCATTTTTATGATCGAATATTTTTTTTAATATTAACTATTAAATCTAGTTTGAATAGTAGTATATCAATAATCAGTGCCTTGTAAAATATACGATTCCATCTCCAAATGCACTAGATAGATTAAAATAAATTAATTTAATTTATTGAAGAACATTAATGTTTTCCAACATAATCAAATGTATGTTACAAAATAGAATTACACCAAATAGATGCCAATATAATTAACTATTTTAATTTATTACATTAGACATTATCTTAAAGTATCATAATAGGTTATAAAATATTCCACATCCATTTGAAAATATCCATTGATTTCTACATTTCACCTTTTTTAAATATATGAAATGTTTTATAAGATTAAAAATGTATTATTCGTAGAAAAAATATATGCATGGTACATTTGAAGCTCCAGCAGTTAAATGGTTATAAATACGTGACTGAAAAACTGTAAGAAAAATGAGGATGATTTGTCCAAGTGTATATAATAATGACTAACAACTGTAGTAAATGAGAATTTTTAAAAAATCGTTTATAATAGTATACAAGGATTATTTAAATTTCAAAGTTAACTAAAACAGTTTGTAAAGAAACACCCAGAACTCGCCAGAGAAAAAATAATGTCCGATAAAAAATATGGCCTTTAACATGCGTTGTCTGTTAAACAATTCACAAATTTACACAATAAATAATAATATCAGCTGAAAGCGCTTCGTACATATTATTTAAGTTGAGTCATAAATAACTTCCGTTTTTTGTGACATTTCTAGGTTGGCAAGTGCAGTGTCTTCTCCATTAGTTTTTTTTTAGCTTTATGCAGCTGATGAACACATTTATCTCCAGTAATTATTTCTTTTTAATTTAAGAATTCATAGTGAATGATTCCTCGTTGATCCCACCATACAAATAACAAAATGTTGACGTCATATAATTTTATCACAACGATAAACTAAAGAAAATGTTAATTAATTAATTACAATATATTTTCTGCTTTCATTAATCTTACCTTTTTACCATGAAAGACTTATATTTTATGTTTTTTTGATACGGAACAAACCGTTTAACTAAGCGATAAAAAACGCTAAGTGTTTTTAAGCAAGCCGCACAGTATGTTTTAAATTGAAATAAACACCTAGAAAAACTTTGAAGTGGGGTTATTCCAGATGCGATGCTTGGACACCCTGTAGCACACAGCGGTTCAAATATACAGAGTGTCACAATAATAAGACCACAACTTCTCAAACCACAAAACAAAAAGGTATCGCACACCTTTCAAATTCTACCAAATTCCATCCTCTCACTGTTCTGTTTTGGATACGTTTCTATTTGTTATTTTAAAACCGTTCTTTTGCGTGAAGGCTGTAAATCTGAAATGACTGAAATGTTGATTCTCTTGCGCTATTTATTTTTAGTATTCCACAACTCTTGCAGCTATAATATTATCAGATTTTTCCCAATCTTCGTTTTCTGATGACACGTTTTTGCCATATCTGTGTTTTGAATTCTTTTTTCTTCTAAGTTAAGTTACCAGTTACCACACTATCATCACCGTAAATTTCATTTAATAAAACAGTCCTCGTTTCTCTAAACAAAGTGTTTGATTACTTTACATAATTGGTAATTAGAATAATTACAAGAACTCGTAAATACGACATTTTTCTGTACTCTATGCCTATATAATGAAACTTTATTTATTTATTTTTAAAATACACTTTTAGTATTTAAATTTCTTTAAAATAATTCAAGCTGGGAAAATAGTATAGGAATAAGATAAATTGCTAGACAAACTCAATCAGTCAGTGGTAAAACAGACATACAAATCGTCCAGAATGGAGATTTAGAAACCGACAAAATAAAATCTTGTAAAATGAAAACGCAACTTGAAGGACCAAAACAAATGGAACTTAGAAAAGACCGCAATTTTGACAAACTTTTTCAAAAAAAAACATTCTGAGTCAAAGGTTTTTTGGATTTTATTGTAAATTATCAAAGATTCTCTTTTTATTATTAGGTTATTTATATACATTCCTCTCCCACACTCAGCAAATATAAATGGCATTTCTTCACTTTTACATATATATAAGTAGTTTCTCCTAAGAAACCATATCTAGTTTACAAATAATGTATACACGTGGTGATTCTTAATAAGCTCAACTTTTGATTTATCATATACATCACTTATTCTATCGTTGATTAAATATATGATTCAAGATATGAAGCTTACAAATTAGACAAAACTCTTTTTTGGTAGTATTTGATCATTAATTTAATATTTGAAGAAGAAATGTATGTACAAAAAAATAAAAACTACACAATAAGAAACTTTTATCGCCATCAATGCATAAAATCTAACATTGAACCAGTCTTGAGTCTTTATTCGTCAAGTCTATAAAACATTGATAGATCACTTAATGTAGTCAACAAGTATATTCAATGAAGTTGCAAGATAGTCGCATGGTCTGGAAAAATACGATAAAATTGAACAAAAAAATTACATTGTACTGCTAGAACACTATCGAATGTCAAAATAAACTATTTTCAGGAAAGCAGAAAAAACTTGTAGATCCATTTTAATGTGCTTGATTTAATTTATAATGGCTTATATTATTATTGTTATAAAAAGGGTCCTTACAGATTTAAGAAGAACTGGAGTATTTATTCTTCCCAATATTTTATCATTAAAAATAATAATGGTACATTTGGAGATATGTTTCGCTAAATGATTTTTTAATATTTTAGTGTTCTCTTAAGAAAGGTACAAATATAGTTTGACTACATTCATAATTCAAAACATCAAAATTCTGATTTTATTACCATAGTAGACTTCCATACTATATATAATGATTTCTCTTTCTACTACACCCATGATAGTTAAAATTATTTTTAAATTATTTAATAGAATATAATATTACTTATACTTAAAAAAGTTTAAAAAATATCTGAATTGAGACAAAACAATATTAACTAAAGTGAATATCAAATTGCCATACATAATCCAAATACTGTGATAACAACCTCGTATGATCATTATAAACAGGTATAGCATCTCGTTAAAGATACTTAATAAACTGATAACGCTTGGCGACCCCTGAATAACAAGGTGACCCCCGGTTTAACCCTCACCTAATTAACCCAAGTGTTGTCGAGCGGAGACACTTTATCGTAAAGAGAAATATTATCATCTTTCTTGGGGTATTTTTATATCAAAAACAGAAAAGGCCTTTTTTTTCTTTTGCGGAATATCAAAGAAAGCTTTTGAGAATTATATTTCATTTTCGCGCCGAAAAACGGACCAACTTTTTTAAAAATTAGTCACGCCTTTGTTCTTTCTAAAAAATACCAATAAATGGAGTTATAACACTCTTTAATATTATATTAACAAAGTATTTCTTAAAGCCATTGAAATTTTAAGTAAGGTTATTTAAACACTACTTCCAAAAATAATACAAGACTGTTACAGCTCATAAAACATTTATAACGATAAAATATTTTTAATACTAGAGTTTTTTTTAACAAATCTCATTACCATTTAGTACTACTTTTCGATAGATTTATTCAGAAAATTGATTTTTATAAAACGGACTTTTGGCTTTAACGTACACTGTCTCATCCGCATTAGTTCATTCTATCAAAATTCTACTGTACATAATATAATCCTCTATAAGTCTATTTCAGAAGATAAATATTAATACAAAGTAGTTATTGAATGTATGATTCAATCCGCATTACTGAATTATTAATAAACACCTTTATTTATACTGACTGACTTCATTAGATATGAAATCCGCACGAAATGTGACTGAGAAAAGGTTATTTCTCTTTATTGAAACGCGAGCAAGATGGTGAATACTCAATCATCAAAAACATATAATTAATGCTGTCAACGTACGGGTTGAGAGATATGATTAATATCAATATCGCATGGGATAGGTTACAATAAACACCTCAAACGTTAATACATCGGTCCCAGAACACACTTGAAATTAAAGAGTAACATTTTCCAGATAATTTTTGTTCTCGAAACATGAAAATGTTTGAATTGTATTCCCGAGAATCCGGAAACCTTGGTAATATATTATTATTGAGTGTGGAATAGCAAACAACAAAAGAAAACGAGATAACCAAAATTATGAAAAAATATTCCATGAGTTCTTAAGTTTTTTCGGACAAACAAAACTTAAAAATGTATGAAAAAACCCGTTTCTTGTTTTTTGGGAATTAAATCAAAAATTTCCCAATAACGGGAATCAAAAAAACGAGAATTTCCTGGAATAATCACTACTTACTACTACAATATTATTGTAACATCTGTTAACAAAAAATGTAAAGAACTAATTTGAAAATTCCTTGGGTTATAATCAAAATAATTGATGGATTTTTTAAGAGAATAATAATTAACAGGAAGTTGATAATTTTATTAATGTGGGATTTGTTTTAATTCTGGGTAATTTTAGGAAAGGTTATTATCGGGTTCACTTGTATAAGAATATACGTATCATGTCTAAAAATACATTAAGTCTGTGGTTAAAATTTCCTCTCCAAATATGTAGGCGCGGCGTTAAATTTTCTAAGTGTGCTTTTAATATAAAAGCTTAATCTAAGAAATTAAATCCGCCTTAATAAGGCGAAAGCTCATTATTGTTCATCGTCGTATTAAGCTACTAAATCATAGCCAGTGATCAATCATTATTAACTTTTGTAGCGCAAAGTGAAGCTCTCTTGTATTTAAATTCGACGATACATTATCAGGCGAAGGCTCTCGTCGACCCGCGCAGCCTTAACCATGATGAATGGGCCGGCGCCGGCGTCGCGACGTCGAACTCGACTTGAGCAAGTGTTTTGCGCGTCTAATAACTTTCAGCTACCTGTGTGCTCTTCTGCGTGCACTACCTTCAATTACTTATTCATGATAATCTCCAAAGTGGCACGTGAAAATTGCATGGCTCTACTTGATTGCCTTTTGACTTACGGCATACAAGTCGATTATAAACTATACTTGATGTATTGATTAGTAAAAATTTATATCTACGCTAATATATGTAAATATTTGCAAACAACAAGCTTTAAATATAACTCTTCTATCTACCATTTGTAGTTTTTGAAAAAATTAAATACTTTTCGAAGGTTAGTAATTATTTCAATATTCACCATTGGACAAATAACTTTTTATCAACAAAGTGTTAATTTCTATAAAAAAAACAAAAAAAGTCAAATGAATTATAAATCTATAATAATTATATATAATCTTTTAAAAGAGACTTCATTTGAACCTCCAGTGTGAAAATGAAAATCCAGAAGTGAACTATTATATTGTATTTCTGAAAATTAAAGATGTAATTTGTCAGACTTTTTAAAATGACAGTTGGTTATCACTTAATTTCTCACATCATTAAATAGCTAGGTTCTGATAGTTGTTTAAGCAACTGCGGGGATCGATCCCATAATCTTCGGCATTGAAGCACGTACACTTATCTCTTAACCACTAAAACGATTTTATTTTAACTACTAGTTTAGTAAATTAACACTTTAAAAAATATAGCTGATAATATATCCACACCAACAGTAAAAAACAAAAACAAAATTAATATTCTGGATTATTTAAAAGGATTTTCAAGACTTAAACGCGTGTTTTTCGGCTAAGGGTGACACTTTAATTCTTTTTTTCGTACTTTATAATTCGATCACAGTGACAACAGGCATCAATAAAATATAATAGTTTTTAAATACCGTAAATACTTTATTTATTTGACAGCATGGCACTGATTAATTTTATTTGCAAGGTGTTCACTTATCAGGTTCAAAAGATTTATTATTACAAACTTATTAATTAATTAAATATAACAAATAATTAATCAAAAATTCTACAGACTAGATCAAAATGTATAATTAACATTTGGATTTTTTTTATTTATTATTATTTTTATAATTATGCAATACAAGTAGGAATTTTATTACATACACACTTCCTAATATACTTTCTTCTGTATTATTTTTAGGAAGGTACTTTACAATCTTTAATTTTTGCATATACTATGGAAAATTCTTTTATACATTATAATTACATTCACACAATGTAAATTTTCTAACTATTTTTCTTTTATTTTTAAGATTTTTTTAGAGAAAATTTAAACACATCTTTAATTATAAAACTGTATGCTTTTCTTTCATGATTTATTAATAGAAACATGAAATAATAATATGTTGGAATACTGCTCTTTAATTAGATAACTAGTGGACTAATTTGATCATATACATAGAGAACACAGAGAGAATTAAATAAATCAACTTTTCGAAAAATTTGTTGTCAAAACTGAAATTAAAATAACTGAAATAACAAATAAAAGAAATTAAAGAAGCTAGAAGACATTTCCTGAGTAGACTGGCAATAATGACGATAAAATTTCGACTGTGGAATTGAAAAACGCATAAACATTTGTTTATTTACGTCAAAGTGAAAACATTGCATAGACACATCCTTGAAGTGCATTCAGACTTATATTAGTATTTTATCTACTCAGCATGATTATAATTAAATAAGTTTTTTAAGAAAAAACCAACAAAATTCATTAAGTGGAAGCAATTTTTCCGGGTCGCAAATTTCATATGCCATCCTTTTTTCTAACTCAAAAGCTAAATTTAGACACTAATTTGGCATTTCAGCTTACATCCTTTTGATAGAACGTGTATTAAGTTGTATACATTGCGATTGTCGAATAAAAGATATTTTGAAAAATTGAGGGTTACGTCCTTTTCCCTTTTCCACAATCAATCTTTTAATAAAAAAGAAAACAACTGGAAAACTATAAATACTAGGATACAAAAAAATACCATAACTTCGATATAATCATTCATTTTTGTTGATTTAAAAAAAAACATTTCTATTTACTGTGGAATTTGTATTTGTCGTTGACCGCACAAGTCCCAAAAAAATATTGTTTCTTGATCAAACCTACATTCTCAACATTCAAAATAAATAAGAAAAACTTTCTCGTTATAAACCATTTCGCATCGTGTGGATTTTTTTAATCAATCATTATTCTCTCAGGGAAACATATAGCCAAGAAATATAAGAAGGGCGACCAAAATTTCTTAAGATTAAATACAAATGAAACCTTTAAAAATACGTTTCTGTAGTTTCGAAACATATATACT